>DWJZ01002960.1:0-18079 GCA_018249125.1 Asbolis capucinus
AATATGTTTCTTATATTTGTGTGTACAATAAAGTGTATTATTATTATTATTATTATAGTTCCAGTGTCCAATCATGTATTTTAAATTTGTAAATAGAGACCATCACTTAAAAAATTTATCGAGTTCATTCTATCATTATATATTTTTTCCTAAATGAGTTCCAAGTCTTTTCCGAAATTGGATGAATTTTACTAGTGCAAACACAAAGATAAATATACAAAATCTGTATAATATCTAATGTACATATATGTAAATATATAATGTACAGAAAAATGTTTTCACTTCTGAATCCTATAGAATAGACCCTACAGATGTTCTAACAGTGCCATATACATCGATTTCAACAGCCTACATTGAACGAAATGTATAATTACTCATTGTGCCTCACTAACATATTACTAAGTTATTATTATAACTACATGTAATGGTAATATTATTAATAAACAATTGAAAAGTTAATTTATCTTTCCCTCACACGCGACTAACACTCACTCATGCACTAGCACTAACACACTGCGACTCTGATTGCAGCGTCCTGCCAATCAACCGCAAACAGAAGGTGTTCCCCAACGGCACGCTGGTGATCGAGAACGTGGAGCGTAACAGCGACCAGGCCACCTACACCTGCGTGGCCAAGAACTCGCAGGGGTACAGCGCGCGCGGCACCCTCGAGCTCCAAGTTATGGGTGAGTACCACCACTCAGCTCTAGTAACACTAGTGATGTGCCGGGTCGGTAACAGTTCGCGGATATGGATCTGGATATTTAGTGTAAAGAACCGATCATACAAATCTAGATCTTAATACTTACTTAATTATAACATAGTGTTTATAAGCTTATCACTGAGATTTGTGATTGATTTCATTTAAAGATAATTGATGTAGTACTTACTCATTACGACAATTGTTTGCAATATATAGTACAAATATTTGATTTTAACAAATTAAGAATTATTAGAATGGAATTATTAGTTGTACATATAAAGCTATATTGCTATATAAAGAAAATAAAAGGTCTGTGGAAGATCCGCTTAAAAACTAACTGATACGAATCTTTCTTCTCCCATACATATATATCCGCGGATACGAATACGGATATCCGGCACATCTTTATTTCATAGTAACACCTCGTTATCGTTGAGTTCAATACAAACCATAATCATAGAAATATAACATGCAAATCCTCACTTATGGCCTTAGGTCAGTTTTTGATTCAATCAGTAAATAAATTATGTATACCAAGGATGCTCAACCTTTTTGGCAATCGGGCCAAAGTAAGGGATGATAAATTTACTGCGGGCCACTAGTAATTCCTAGTTAATTACTTTCAGGACTTGCGTAATAAAAATAAAATTCTAAGAACGTACTTGCGCGGGCCACTTAAAATCCGGTCGCGGGACTGATTAGTGCCCGCGGGCCTGCGGCTGAGCGCCCTTGATGTAAATCAATATCGACAGTAATCGTCTTTCTGAAATGTTACTGAACAAAAACGATCAGTTACTATTTACTACTGCAGTATTATAACAGCATAGATTATGGCCATCCAATTAACTAAACTGTTATTGACTTAAAGTCAATATTTTAACCATGTGTCCTAATCATCATGGAACTCAACGATAACAGAAACATTGTTCGTTGGTGAATGAAATGAACATCATTATTACATTACATACCTACATCATTCATGGAGCTTGTTTTTCTGAAAGTATTTCAAAAAGTATTTGTGATTAGCAACTTCGATAAAATACATCTAGAATAGATTTTCTTAAAATTTTGAATCGAACATGAAACATCGAAAATCCGTTATGTATATATATATAAAAATCGCTTTAGTCCACAAGTATTTCACTGAAAGTCGATGTCAGCTACAATTTTTACAATGCGAATGACTTTAGTCGAATCGCAACACTTTAAGTTAGCTTGGTGTACTAAGGGATATTTTATAATGCTTTGTCGATGCAGCTACAGCATAACAGTCGAAGGTCACACAGAAGTTTATCGACTTCTGACTGACTGAAAGAAGCACGAAATTACTCTTGGAATCACAACCTCTTTCATTTGTTTAAATATTTTTTTGACATTAAAAGTACCTCACTAAATTATCTGAAGTCATTCGCTGTCAGGTATTGTTTTAAATAATTACGTAATAAAGATTCATTTCATTCACGACCTTTTATATTAATGTTATTGAAATTTTAAGTTTTTTACAAAGAGTTTGTCACCTACTATTTTTTCTTGTACCTAATAATATTGTTACAGATCTACAGCTAGACGGAACTTATAAATAAATTATGAACTGTGTGTGCAATAGTAGGTGATTTCATTGAGTGTACTAAAACATCATAAATTATTTATTTCAATTGAATGAGGCGAGACCTCATCATTCAGGAATCATCATAATGCTGAAAATATTAAATATTGCATACAATACATATACTCAGTGGCTCTTCCAAATAAAATGTCATAGAATTGTTGATATACGAAAAAAGATATCTTGAAAACACATATCATTTTTTGGTTTGTCTCAAATCTCATAATGAGTGTTAAGAATAACAATTCTCTGACATTATAAAATTACAATTATACTGAATCTAATAAATATTGCCTTACAGGTTTCTACACAAAAATATATCGTACTATGTTTTAAAATCAAGGTATCTTAGGTAATAAGTCATTAATACAAATTTATGCCCGCCAAAGCTACTTCGTTTGCCACACACGCCCCTGACTTAATTAACTCAATGAGTTCTCACGCAGTGCCTCCTCAAATATTGCCCTTCGAATTCGGAGAGGAGCCCGCTAACGCCGGCGATATGGCGTCGATATCTTGTGCGGTGAGCAAAGGCGATCAGCCCCTAAACATATCATGGGTTTTCAACGGACACCTCGTCCCTAATAATAATGACCTAGCCATCGTCATAACCAACATCAACAAAAAAACCTCCATACTAAACATCGACTCAGTGAGTGGAATACACAGGGGCACATACTATTGTGTGGCGACGAACCCGGCTGGCTCTGCTAACCACAGCGCTCTACTCGAAGTCAACGGTACACGACCCAAATATCGACGGCTTGCTTTTCTTTCGCTTCTCTAGTGTAGCTCCAATGTCCTTTAACATCCCGTTTATAGTTATTTATTAGTTTTCACGAATTCACCTCAGTCCCACCGCAAATAACTCCATTTGAATTCGGAGAGGAGATCCTCAACGAGGGTGAAACGGCTTCCGTGTCCTGTGTCATGAGCAAAGGTGACCTGCCCGCCACTTTCAAATGGCGTTTCAACGGAGAGGAGATCAGAACGCGGAACAATCTAGGCATCGTTCTCACCACCATTAGCAAAAAGACTTCCATTTTAAATATCGAGGCAGTCAGCTCCGTCCATCGAGGCTCCTTCACTTGCACACTTAGAAACGATGCCGGAGAAACCAACCACACGACTCTTCTCAGTGTTAATGGTTCGCTTCATCCTGTAGTAGTTTTATTTTTTTTAATGTTAATGCTTTATACCAAATGCAGTTCCTCCTCAAATCTTACCCTTCGAGTTCGGCGATGAACCCGCCAACGCTGGCGACACGGCTTCCGTTCAATGCGTTATGAACAAGGGCGATTTACCGGCCAACTTCTCATGGAGCTTAAACGGCAGGAGAATATCTCTAGACAACACCTTGGGTATTGCAATAGGAAGCATGAGCCGAAAAATGTCCATTCTGAATATTGATTCTGTAAATGGAACACACCGTGGGACCTATGTTTGTCATGTGGAAAATGTAGCCGGACGAGTTAATCACAGTTCTACGCTGGAAGTTAATGGTCCTTGTTGCTATATTTCTTGTAGACTTTTAGTAAAATTAGACGATATGTTTGCATAATTAAAATAGTTTCCCCTAACAGTTTTACCCCAAATCCATCCTTTCACCTTCGGCGACGAGCCTGCCAACGCAGGCGACACGGTTGGAGTTCAGTGTATGGTAACGAAGGGTGACGCTCCGATAACTATAACGTGGCACTTAAATGGAAAAGATGTCAGAGAGGTTCCAGGAGTAACGGTGACAAAAATAGGTCACAAGTCCAGCAGTCTGTCTATAGACTCTGTGTCCTTCATTCATACGGGAGTTTACACTTGCCTAGCTACCAACCAGGCCGGTTACGCAAATTACTCTTCTGAATTATCCGTGAATGGTAAAGCTTCGTTTTAATTGTCGTAAAGAGAAGCTTGCTTACCTTTTACATTTATCCTTGCCCCTTTCCATTCTCCCTTTCCTGCAGGTCGATAATGGGAATAAAAATTGTAAATTATCTAGTGATGTGTCGTTTTGTGGTGGATACGTTTCTACGTCAAAAATTTAATGTCCAGTGTTATTAAACTTTGAACAATTATAGTTGCACCGCAGGTCAACTCCTTTGATTTCGGAGAAGAAATACTGAATGCCGGCGATACAGTTTCATTGACATGTACAGTAGGAAAAGGGGACTTACCTTTAAAAATACACTGGCAACTTAATGATCAGATCCTGAATTCGGGGAATGGTATTTTAATAAACAGAAATGGAAAAAAAATATCTATGTTGAGTATTGAAAGTGTTCAACACGAACACGTCGGCAATTACACTTGCATCGCGGAAAATGAAGCCGGCCGCAGTAGCCACAGCGCGGTGCTCAACGTTAATGGTACCGTCTAGCGAAAAATGATTTATTTGCAAGCCGCTTTGTTTGCACAATCTATATTTTGTAGCTTTATGTTTTAGTTATTTATACTATTCTTAATGGGCTTCATATATTTTTATTAATAGGCAAACTTTGTGCCTTAGAGAACTTCTAACCTTATTTTTAAATTGGGAGATTCAGACATTAAAAGTTCATGTAGCGTGTGTGGCAACGATTATCAGTATTCCGCTAGATGCGTTGGAGTGATTTTGTTTCTAAAGTGTCCTTATTATTGTTTAGTTGCACCGCAAATTATGTCGTTCGATTTTGGAACTGATCCTGTTGATGATCAAGAATTGGTAGTGGTCATGTGCGCTGTCAGCAAAGGCGACTTCCCACTTTCCATTCAATGGTATTTTAACGGGAAACCAATAAAGTCTGGTATCAATGGCATCACGCTCACGAATGCTAAGCGGACTAGCCAACTGACTATAGAGTCCGTGACACACATCAACCAGGGAAATTATACTTGTACAGTTAAAAATCAAGCTGGCGAAGTGAATCATACAGCTGAACTCTATGTTAATGGTATTTTGACAACAGTTTTCTTTAACTCACAATTTGAAATATCGTCATTTAAGTGTTTATTTGCTTACACCTCCCGCTACAGTCCCCCCGCAAGTCACATCATTCGAATTTGGAGAAGAACCCGTAAACGCTCAAGAAATGGTTTTGGTCACATGTGCAGTCAGTAAGGGCGACCAACCTTTAAAAATCGAATGGTATTTTAACGGAAACAAAATTCAGTCTGGTGACATTGGAATATCACTACTAAATATGAAACGTGCAAGCCAACTGAGCATCGAATCTGTTAGCCACCAAAATCAAGGAAATTATACTTGCGTCGTTAGAAACGAAGCTGGGTCAATGAACCACACATCTCAGCTATTCGTCAATGGTATATCCTTCCAGTAGATCCACCGCTTCGTAGCCTAGAACTTTAGCGTACCTTGTATTGTTAACCTTTTCCTGTCCTTTGTAACTTTGGCGGGCCATAAAATTATTTCTACCTAAATATTATTTAAACATTTAGTAAAAGTATTTATTGAGACATTAGTTTATTAAGCGTAAAAGCGTAAAATATTAATTTCAGTGGCACCGGTTATAGCTCCTTTTGAATTCGACGAATCCGTTTTTTATGGTGAAGGAGTTCAAGTAATGTGCCACGTACAAAAGGGAGATAAACCCTTAACCTTCAAATGGAGTTTCAGTGAAGGAGATGTGAGTTCACTCGCTGGGTTAAGCATTATGAATGTCGGGGACAGGGGTTCAGCTCTCATAATACCTACTGTCACAGCCAAGCATTCTGGCAATTATACGTGCACCGCCTCCAATGTTGTCGCCAGAGATAGCCACTCCGCATCGCTCAATGTTAAGGGTATACGCTCACGGTTCAATAGTGTCTGCTTTTCATGTTTGTGTTTATCCCAACTGAACCCTTTATCTAAATCTTAATCATGGAAATTATTTAATGAGTATATAATTCTTACAGTTGCTCCTATAATATCCGCCTTTGAATTCGATGATGCTGTATTTTATGGAGAAAGCATTCAAGTGATGTGCCATATCCAAAAAGGAGATATGCCACTAAAACTTACGTGGTATTTTCGCGATCGGCCCATTGATAAGTCTGATGCCGTTATAATCACGAAGATGGGAGATAGGAGCTCAATATTGGCTATTCCGTCCGTAACAGAAAAGCACTCCGGAAATTACACTTGCTCAGCTTCAAATGTTGTAGCGAACACTAACCACACGGCTACTTTAAATGTTCAGGGTACACTAAATACATTTTTATTCCTGAGTTTTACCGTTTACTTTTTTTTGCTTTCCTTCACCAGTTCCTCCACACATCGTTCCATTTGAGGCCGAGGAGCCAGTATTTGCCGGAGAATCTGTTCAGTTGACTTGCCACGTATCAAAAGGCGATGTGCCTCTAACTATTACATGGAGTTTTCATGGAGAGGAGCTATCTTCTCATCAAGGGATTACTACAACGAAGATTGGGCAGCGGACGTCTTTGTTAACAATCTCTAGTGCAACTGCCAGTCACAGCGGCGAATATTCATGTCACGCTGGCAATCATGCTGGGCTGACCGTCCACTCGACATTTGTCAATGTTCATGGTATCTCCCGTACCCTGTATCCCATGCCTCTGCCGCACGCTGCACGCTTGCCTCAGTAATCATTTGGGCTTTCTGAATTAACAGTATTGCCATACATCGTACCATTTGAAGCGGACGAATCGGTGTTCGCCGGTGAATCTGTCGAGCTCAACTGCCACGTATCAAAAGGCGACTTACCGCTCGATATCAAGTGGTCCTTCCATGGGTTTGAAAACACATCGTCACATCTTGGAATAATGACTACTAAAATGACTTCTCGTACCTCCTTTCTTTCGATCGCCGCTGCGACCGCTGCTCACAGTGGCAATTATACCTGCGTTGCCAAGAATAGTGCCGGATCCACTAATCATTCCACTGTCCTTAATGTTCATGGTCAGTTTTATTTACTCATTATGTCATAAATCACCGTATTTTATGTTCGTCATTGTCTTTCGATGCTAGAGATATGTCGGCAGAATCAGCATGAGTTCCGCTCACATATCTGCAAGCAACGTAGGCTTGTATCATTTGTTTCTTTTTAATCCTTTCATAATTCATTTGTTTAATGCAGTAACACCAAACATATTGCCGTTCGACGTCGATCAAGCCTTGTTCTCGGGAGAGTCAGTACAAATGATGTGTCACATATCAAAGGGTGATGTTCCTTTGGAAATAAACTGGAAATTTAACGGACAACTCCTGTCACACGACCTAGGAACGTTCTCGAAGGTTGGCGAACGATCTTCAGTATTAGTGTTGCCTTCAGTCACCGGTGCTCACAGCGGAAACTACACATGCGTAGCTAAAAATCGCGCCGGAGTAGTATCTTATACTACGGTTCTTAAAGTTATCGGTACATACTATATTTGCTAGGCTAAACTTGTAATGTTGTTATTATTATATTAGACTCCTAACTGTTATTTTGCTTTATAAAGTTGTTCCATACATAATCCCGTTCGACGTCGAAGAATCTATTTTCGCTGGCGAGTCCGTACACCTCACATGTCACGTGTCAAAAGGAGACCGACCTCTTCAAATATCTTGGAGTTTTCAAGGAACTGGGATTCCTTATCATAACAATATGGGTATTACAACTACGAAACTTGGGGAAAAGGCATCTGTTCTTAGTATACCGACAGCAATGGGTCAGCACAGCGGAAACTACACCTGTACAACTAGTAACCGTGCAGGCCGCGCGCACCACTCCGTTCTCGTCAATATTCATGGTACCCGACGTCTTTCTTCGTCTACTAGATACTTCTGATAAATATTTTAGAACTATGGCCTCCATAGAAATAATTTGCACGTTTAGATTGACTGTTAGTATTATTTTTCGTTTTTGATCAGTTCCTCCCCACATAATGCCTTTCGAGATCGAAGAATCTGTATACTACGGAGAATCCATCCAAATGACTTGTCATGCTAGCAAAGGAGATCGACCGATGTCAGTCTCCTGGACGTTCGAAGGACAAGACTTGTCGACCCATTCTGGCATAAATACTATGAAGATTGCCGAACAGACGTCCATATTAACAATAGCTTCAGTCACGGGTGCCCACAGTGGCAACTACACATGTATAGCAAGAAATAAAGCTGGAGAAGACAGATATTCTACTCCACTTCATGTTAAGGGTAAAACTAATTAGATGTAACATATAGCTTGTTGATGTAATCACTAACATTGTATCAATTTTCTTTGCTCAGTCATCCCCCACATCAAACCGTTTGAATTGGACGAGGCCGTATTTTCTGGTGAATCTGTACATCTCGACTGCCACGTACCTAAGGGCGACCTACCTCTTAATATTTCTTGGAGCTTTCAAGGAGAACCTGTTACAAGAAAAATGGGCGTAACTACAACAAAATTGAATGAACGCGTCTCCGTATTAGATATACCGATGGCATCAGGATCTAATAGTGGCAATTACACGTGTACAGCGCTAAATAGGGCAGGAATCGTGAACCACACGGCTACGCTCAACGTTATTGGTACCGTAACTTACTAACCGGATGATGCTTGCTTTCTGTTTAGTTCCTCCTGTGGTCCAACAATTCTCGTTTGGAGAAGTCGCCATAAATTCTGGACAAGTCATAACTGCGGCTTGTTCGGTAATTGAAGGCGATCATCCTTTACATCTGCGGTGGCTTTTTGACGACGAACCTATTAAACCGAGATCCGGAGTGACCGTGTTTAACATAGGCGAAAGAAGTGCTATCCTTAGTATTGGTTCAGTATCGCACACGCATGCCGGAAACTACACCTGTGTCGCAGAAAATGAAGCCGGGGTGCATTCTCACACTTCTTCCTTAATTATTAACGGTGCTTAACAATTTAGGCGACATACGCTAGTATCTACACCATAAATAATTTATTCAAATAATTGTTTAAGTAGATTGTTACTTCGAATTTTCGTTATATCCACTTTCTGTTTGTTTATTATTAATCGTGGTTCTTTTTACGTACCGATCTTTTATTCCAGTCCCTCCAAACATTCTGCCATTCTCGTTTGGCGAAAAACCAGCAAATGTTGGCGAATATTTACAAGCATCGTGCACCGTTAATCTCGGTGATCTTCCATTAACAATTACTTGGACTTTTAATGGGCACCTAATATCGCAACGGAACAGTGACTATTCTATGAGCAACTCTAAAAGAAGTAGTCTTCTCATAATCGAATCCGTCGATGCTAAACATGCTGGTTCTTATACATGCGTTGGGGAAAATCGCGCGGGCCGATCCACATACTCATCGGATTTGGTTGTCTACGGTTAGTCGATACACAGGTAGATGGTAGATTTCTATTGTTTTATCATTTAGATAATGTTTGTTTCAGTTCCTCCCAAGATAGCACCTTTCGCTTCCGGTCCAGAACCGGCTTTTCTTGGAGACTACTTTGCTCTTCAATGCATAATTACACATGGTGATCAACCAGTTCGTATCGAATGGACCATAAACAATAAGTCTGTAAACGCCATCCCCGGAGCGCGAGTCAGTAACAGCGACCGGCGAAGCAGCGTGCTTACTATCGAGTCAGTAGATGCCACGCACGCGGGCGTCTATAACTGTACAGCCAGCAACGTCGGTGGCGTTGTCTCCCATTCCACCGAACTCGCAGTGAAGGGTGCGATATGATATCCACCTCATCATTTTCGCTTCCGATTTGTTATGTCTGTTTTAACGCTTCATAAAATGTTTATTGTCCCAGTTCCGCCCCTGATAGTGCCGTTCAGTTTCGGGGAGGTGCCGTCCAATCCTGGAGATGCGGTGGTAGTCAACTGCGTCGCCACAAAGGGTGACTTGCCACTCGATATATCGTGGACGTTCACAAGCGAAACAATAGACTCGAGTCTCCATCGAGACATCATGACGACGCCGCTAAGTCCACGAGCGTCCGTCCTCACAATTAACTCTGTGAGCGCCAACCACCAGGGGAACTACACGTGTATCGTGCAAAACCCAGCAGGCCGCGCCGAGCATGTCGCGACCCTCGTCGTCAATGGCACGTTCTTCTATATAATGACAGAATATTTTTATAACGTGGACTAACATCACAACGCTGCATAGAAGGCGACTCGAACGATTCACGCTCACCACTATCCTATACTATCACTAGTCGCTAACATCGCTTGCCAACGTTCGTTCTAACCTGATTTTCTATGGTTGTTTCCAGTACTACCTCGCATAGTTCCGTTTTCGTTCGAAAGCCCGCTGTATGCGGGCCAAGCGACTCAAGTCACATGTCTGATTTCGCAAGGCGATCTGCCCTTGGACATTGAGTGGTACTTCGAAGGGGAACCTTTGAAGGAGAAAGCCGGCGTCACGGCAACTAAAATGGCTCCGAGAGCTTCATGGCTCATGATTGACCCGGCGGGGTGGTCGCACAGTGGAACATACGTTTGTCTCGCTCGCAATGCCGCCGGCTACTCCAACTATTCCGCCTCATTAGAAGTCCACGGTACCTATACGCACAAATGTTACCTATAATCCTAGCACGGGCGAGCTTTGCGTAGATTCAGTATTGTGAGCTTAAAATCCATAACTTCAATCGAAAAATGAATTTAACTGTTGAACTGGAATTGAGTATATTTGGACCTATAGATCTTTTTAACGTTATCGCGATAATGCATTGTGACAATAACAGGGGAGAATCTTGTCAGTAAATGTCGTTCATAGGAACCGGCTGCGGCTATCATCGACGAAACCATTTCTTCTTCTCCCTCCTTGCATTTTCTACTTTCGACTCCTTCCTTTTCCCGGGATCCCATCTGTATTTATTTTGGTTTACTAATTTGCATATAGCCTTGTTTGCCTGCTGTGAAGCTAGCCTTCCTAATAAATCTATTGAAATAATGTTTATATAATTCTTTGTGTTACTTATTGAAAATAAATCAATTTGCCGACATTATATCAATGAGATCTTTTGGAGGGCGAGCAATTTGTGCATTCCAGCTTCATGCTTGTTTCGGTTTGGTTTTTTAATTTCTGTCCTGTATCGTTTTTATTTTGTAGCTAGTTGGGCTTCAATATTTATGTTGCCAAAAATATGTATAAATAAATACAAAAGCTTCTATAGCGTTGGCTTTGCCAATCATCTTGTATCGTCAGCAAATATAAATTCAATAATCATGCAAAATCCATAAAAATCACGTTAGTGTCACTCATTACAATACCTACCTTAATTATTCAACGTTATAGTAGCTTTCAAGTTAAACTCAACTGTATTTCAACCTTTATAATTCGTTGGTGAATGCTTATGCAAGTACGATAACTAGTAATGAACAATACACACGAGTGCTATGCGGCATTTTTCAACACACTTGCCACAAAAAAACTACGTACTTTAAGACGACATTTTTGATAATCAATTGCAAAACGGCGAAAACGTAAACTAAGATCAATATGAAAATGACCGCGTCTGTTTCTAAATGATATGTAAAGCGTGCACACATACCTACCAGTTACCTGGTCAAATACATCTGTAATTTTACTGCGTTCCAGTTGATATTGGTCGCTTGGGTATACTTGGTGCACTTTCGATGCGGAATGTTTAATAACAAACCGTTGCCTAGCAACCTGTGGCAAACAGCGGAATTAAACTTTTTTTTAGTTTTATCACTTGTTAACTCTTTTGTACCCTTGCATTTTTAAAAACTTTTACTTGTAAATTATACTATTTGTTTGGTGACAAATGCATAAAGTGTTTTAAAATGAAAATCAATAAATGATAAAAATATTAAATAAAATAATTTCAATATGTTGAAAGGTTGTTAACTCATTCATGAGATTAAGATTACAGAGTATGAATTTGAGAATGACGTTGTGTTGTAATTTTTTTGTGTGACTGGGATGACTATATTTATTCGTAGTTTGTATTTGTTCTTTGGTCATACGCAGTTTAATGACAAATTTTTATAAATATAATGAGTAATTCAGTGAAAAATCATTTATCAGCGAAAATCCTATTGAAGGTTTATCATGGGTTTGTTTACAATTAATCCGGATCGAAGTGGCACTAAATGTAGTTATGGATTTCCAAATCCATCCGTATCCGTGGATACCATTATCGACTGCGGCGAGATGAGGCGAAATTTGGTTTCGAAATTTTGGATCAAAATTGTATCTCATGTCTTAAAACATAGGGAGCGTTTTTGTTCTCGCTTAGAAGATAATAATAAAGTTCTTTCTCTCATAACAGTAATTCAAGATTCACCCCCAAAGCGGTAAAATTAGGAATGGTTTGGGCACACACATATAATTTCTAAATAAGAAGCACACGAAAGTTATCGATTTAGTTGCGACGAGTTACGAGCAAGTGCGTTGAAAAAATGTATTAAGGTCGTACCTTAATGTTAAAATATTACAAACAGTAATCAGTACAGTTGATTTTAATTAAATTAATAAAAATTGATTGGATAATATTACGAAAGGAAGGGTGGGAACTTATTTAATTTTTTTCATAATTTAATTATTTGTTCACCAGATTTTTCTTCACAATTTAATTATTAATAAAAGAGCAATTATTATTTTTAAAATGTTCATATCCATCTACATAATATTATCCACGTTTTCGAATATATTTTAGTCAATGATTTTTTACAAAGTAAGATCACAGATATACATAGAATTTAACACTGAACGCATTAGGTAACAGTAAATAAATATCAAAGGTTCATGGATTAGTGAAGCAGTGTTAAATAAAGTCACATAAATACGTGAAAACTACTGAACAGATTAATTAATTAATAATGAGAATGATCAGTATCAGTATTGATAATGATGGTTGATGTTAATGTATTCATTCATAGTCCAAAATATTATTTTCATTGTGAGCGATACTTATGAACTATGGAGAAAATATGTGAACAATGTTACGGTTTAGTATCAGTCAAAAGTGTTTAACATTAATCAAATGTTAAATTATGCAACAGGCTCTAATAAAAGCCATGAAAGCATGTCATGTTCAATGGCTTACCATCGCCTCAAACGCTCACAATGAATAAAATTTCTAAAATTAACTCAAAGTCACATATCTTTTTAAATTCCAATCATGTTTTAATACCTGAGCATTTTTTATAATTGCCAAACAATATGAAACAAATGTATGGCATTATCTAATGAACTGGTACTATTTTAGTTCCTCCCCGTTGGATTCTGGAACCCACTGACAAGGCTTTTGCCCAAGGGTCTGATGCTAAGGTTGAATGTAAGGCCGATGGCTTCCCCAAGCCCCAAGTAACGTGGAAGAGGGCTGAAGGTAGGTTTACTTTGTTTTATATATGTATGTGTAGATGGTACTACAAATAAGTGTCGTAATATAAATTAACAAATTAGACCAGTGTCACATTTGAAAGGTCTAGAACACTCACATTTTGAAAAAATTATAAGCACAATCAATAAGCGTATATTTTGCTCATAACTAAATTTTTTTTTCTGTTGTAGATCAATTCATTTATCAATAGATATTATATCTTAAAATTTGGATTTTATATACTTAATTTAATTTTAGGAGACACCCCTGGCGATTACAAAGACCTTAAGCCTAACAATCCTAATGTGAAAGTGGAAGACGGAACTCTGACCATTGCGAACATCCAAAAGACGAATGAAGGATATTATCTTTGCGAAGCTGTTAATGGAATCGGATCTGGACTGTCTGCTGTTATTCTTATCAGCGTACAAGGTGAACAATTCGACAAATATATAACCAGAATGTTTAGTATGAGAGATGCTGCAGTAGATTACATAAAAATAAAATGTTTTACTTTTAGCTCCTCCCCAATTCGAAATTAAGATGAGGAACCAAACTGCGCGCCGAAGTGAGCCTGCCGTCCTGCAATGCCAAGCTAAAGGAGAAAAGGTATGGATTAAAACCTAAATTTTAATCATACTCCCCTGGGTTTAAAGAAAACTAACAACATTTTGGATAAATGTTACGCATATACGTTTTTAAAATCCAGGAAACCTCTATTAATACCAGAAAGAAACAATGAAATTTTTGTTTTTAAACACCTTAATTTTTCTCTTTGCCTCAATTAATGCTTACCTTCCTAACAGCCCATCGGAATCATCTGGAACATGAACAACAAACGCCTCGAACCCAAATCCGACCCTCGATACACCATCCGCGAAGAAATTCTGACCGGTGGAGTTGTATCCGACCTCAGCATCAGGAGAACTGAACGATCTGATAGCGCCCTGTTTACCTGCGTTGCGACCAATGCTTTCGGCTCTGATGACACCAGCATCAACATGATCATTCAAGGTATCGTACTGAAAGAACTTGAGACCGTACTTAATTAAATCTTTTAGCTAAATGACCTTTTTTTTATTCCCTACAAGGTTTCATTAACTATGTTATCTTCTATTTCATTTAAACTGTATCATTACAGAGGTACCTGAAGCACCCTACGGCCTTAAAGTTTTAGACAAGTCTGGAAGAACCGTTCAGCTGTCGTGGGCTGCTCCTTATGATGGAAACTCACCTATCAAGAAGTTCCTTATTGAATACAAACGCGCCAAGGGCAACTGGGAAAAGGATATTGATCGGTAACATTCCCTGAAACGTACTGACATGCTGAAGCAACTCAATTCTAACGCAAACTTTACTTACAAATAACCCTTTGTTTTTAGTGTTTTAGTACCTGGCGATGCTACTGAAGCTGGAGTGTTCAGCCTGAGACCCGCTACCGCTTACCATATCAGAATTGTTGCCGAAAATGAACTTGGAACCTCCGAACCATCTGAAACCGTCACCATTATCACCGCTGAAGAAGCTCCCACCGGTATGCCTCAAGACGTCAAAGTCGATGCTGTTGATAAGCACACCCTGAGGGTCACCTGGAAACCACCCCCACCTCAGGACTGGAATGGCGAACTCCAAGGGTATATATTCTCATAACTATAAACTGATGTTTTCCGACAAAGATCATGTTTGACGTTTTATATTATCCTCAAATCTTTTACAGATACTACGTTGGCTACAAACTGGCTTCAAGCAACAAATCTTTCGTATTCGAAACCGTTGACATCTCCAAGGAATCTGGCAAGGAACATCATCTCGACATCTTAAACCTCAAGTAAGATATTGTATAATTGAAACGTAATAATTTATTAAAAGCAGCAGTTAATAATCATTATCTTTATTGCATTCGTGCATGAGCGTGGTTTATTTGAACTATGTCAGTCATCAAGAATCATCTGCTTCACAGCTCTGTTTTTATTGTCGACGTATTGAAAGAAGTATGTTTCAAAAACCACTGGCTTTTCTATATAAAGGTTCTGTATAAAGTCGTGAGTAGTTACTTCTGTAATTGGGTTTACTATATTGATAATGGACCAAATATTTAAAATTAATATTTCGACATAATTTCAGGACCTACACCCAATACGCGATCGTCGTCCAAGTGTTCAACAAGATGGGTTCTGGCCCTGTGTCTAACGAAGTCCGAGCCTACACCGCTGAAGGCGCTCCCTCAGCCTCGCCCCAAGACGTACTCTGCACCACTCTCACAGCCCAAACCATCCGTGTATCTTGGGTCTCCCCGCCTCTCGCCGCCGCTAACGGTCTGATCAAGGCATACAAAGTCATCTATGGACCTAGCGAAACCTGGTATGGTAAGTATTCACGATGAAGGTTAGGATATGGTACAAGAGAGAGCTAGCAAGAATTTTGTTTTGAAAGTGTTGGGTAACAGGGGATTATGGAAGCAATTTAAATTGTAATATGGTTAATGTTGTAAGAAAATGGCAAAATTTAATTCCAACAACTCACTATTCATTTTTCGGAAGAACTACCTACTATTTCAGCCACGATTAAAAAAATATATTTATCATACGAACGTGCCATTATTGTATGTCAAATGTATGCCTAGGTTAAATTAAATTAAAGCTCATAACTATTACTCAATCTTTACGATTATTTACGAAAATCATAACTATACTTTTCAAAAACTTATTAAAAAAATTCAAAATAATGGTTAAAATATTAATAATTGCAGATGAGAAGACGAAGGACACCAAGATCACGGCCAGCAGCGAAACAATTCTCCACGGACTTAAGAAATTCACCAACTACTCGATGGAAGTCCTGGCGACCACCAACGGCGGCGACGGCGTCCGCTCCGCGCCCATCCACTGCCAAACCGAACAGGATGGTAACCACCACTAGTCTCCACCACTCACCACTCACATTGCTAGTTTACCTACATCACTTATAGATTGTTATATAGACAAATTATGGTTTTGTTTAGTATTGCATTGCACCTAAAAGCGCGGTAAAAACGCGGCCTGTCAAACTTCCTCCGCTAGGGTTGGGTAGGGCTGCACTCGGACTGACTAAAGTGCAGCGCGTTAGTCCTTTTCCATCGAACATTAAGGATTTGTTAGAACGATTTAGTAGTTTCACTTTATAAAAGTGTAATTGATTAATAATATCCCATCTTTAAATTATAATATTTATTATCGCGAATTGACTACTAGAATTTTTTTAGCAATATTATCGGAATATCTCAATTTTTAAGTTTATGATTTTAGTTTATAAAATTCCAAAAAAACAACAATATATCCTGTGGTTTTTGGTGAAACACAATTATAAAATACTCGTTGTTTCGTACCAGTTCCCGAAGCCCCCCGCGCCGTGAAAGCCTTGGTAATGGGCGCTGACTCCATCCTGGTGTCGTGGCGGCCCCCCGCGCAACCCAACGGCGTCGTCACGCACTACAACGTGTACACACAGGCACAGAACGCTGAACCTCATCCCAACAAGGTAATGTCATAGTTTCACTGCTCTTTGTTTTTCAGGAGATCTTGTACAGAGGCCATTAAAGATTTTATTTTTTTTGTATAGTTGTGTAGACGTTTTAGTAAGCTGTTATATTGTATGGTTATAAAACGGACTGGCTGTTATTTTCGTTAACTATTAACTGAATTATCGAAAGGAGGGTTGAAGTGTGACATACAAGTACAAAGAAGTATAAAGAATCATTACAAAGATATTTTTTATCACATATGCCAAATTGTTCCTGAAAACCTTTTGATTTCATGTTAATTATAATTGTATTTGACTGTAGGTCCCTGCATCTCAAACGAGCTACTCCGCGACGGAACTGAAGGCCGGCCGCTACGACTTCTGGGTGACTGCTTCCACCATCATCGGAGAAGGACAACCCTCAGCCACCGCCTCCTGCAGCCCCAGTGACAAAGGTTAATTTGATTCTTAATCTCTGTCTCTGAACCTGGCCCTCGCAGTCTAGAGTCTATTTCAGACATCTTCTAAAGAAATGTAATCCCTATTGTCAGGGCCAGATCTACCCAATATTTTGCTACCCCTCGCCCTTGTTTTTAAGTCGTCCGACACCTGCACATCGCTTATTTTCACAGTCATGTGCGTACACTATTAATTACTTCCTTCGATAATAAAAACATCGGTAATCGAAACTTGCATGTGATAGTTCCCCATCAGTTTTCAATGTCGTCAGTGATTTTAGTATACTATTTTAATTAAATTTATTGTACCGCAGTTCCCGCCAAGATCGCCTCGTTCGACGAATCGTTCACCGCTACGTACAAGGAAGACGTGAAACTGCCCTGCCTCGCGGTCGGTGTGCCTCCTCCTAACATCCTGTGGAAGGTACAATAACAAATACTGGACCAATTTATCATCTTTAAAATTAAGGGGTCTAAAATAAGTATAGACTTAAATAAATACAATTTAGGAGATAATTAGGATCTATCTACAATTTTTTTTTTTATAAGTTAATATTCTTAATT
>DWJZ01002961.1:0-18076 GCA_018249125.1 Asbolis capucinus
TGCAGCTTCCAATGTGTCCTTTAAAACTCCCTAAATTATATTACATTCTCAATACCACATCCTGTCTGTCTGAGTGGTAGGTGCCCGAAGGAAGCGCTCGTAGCCGGCTCGCGGCGATCGTAAGTGATCGCCGAAGTTAAACAACAGGGGACGCGAGAAGAATATTAATGGCTGACCGCTCGTGAAAACATTCTTGAGCGCTACCGAGCTTCGGAGGGCACGTAAAGTCATCGGCGTCGGCTAATGGCAGTCGTTAAGGTTTGTCGGAGGCCTTTATACAAACTTCCGGCATTGGGTTGGCCTCTGATTCTCCACTATTTCGCACCGGAGGTGTGTGGTGGAGCCTACTCAAGGCCTCCTCTGTTCGAGAGTGCTCAGTAGAGGATCAGTCAAGCTATAAACATGTCGGAGGTTTCTCTCTCAATCATTTAGGCCTCCTCCTTTCCATGGCCGTATCTTATGACCCGTTTTAACCTCCTCTTACCGCTACATCTGTATATGCTTGCAGCTCCCGATACTTCTTCGACCCCGAGAATGGATTTTATTTAGTGTCTCGGGTCAATTGGGATCCATCGAACCAGGTCGTATGAGCAACTGGTCCGTCACTTACTTCTTGATCGCAACGCCTTAGTTATTCCTGGTTTAGTTAATATACACGAGCGATGCGATGTTGATAACTTTGCCTGCTTAAAGTAAAAAAGATTCTATCTTTTGAAGGTACGGAGGACATTCCAGCTTCGTTTATATTTGTTATTCCTATGTTTACAATTAAGTTGTAAAACGAAACTATTGTAAGTGTCGCGTGTCAGCGTTATTTCTACGAATTATTTTCATCGTGCTAGTAATTATTTTTTAAGGAGTTGCTTTGTAGAGTATGTTTCTAGGAAATTAGAACCTCGTTAGATTTACTGTATCTGTAAATAAAAATGCTAATTTTAAAATCATAATATTCTATTGTTTTGATATTTTAAAGACAGCTTTACATATATTATGTACTTCACTTTTTGTCTACAGAAAGACGATACAACTGTCGCATCATAGATGTCGCTACTTCCTTTGTTAAGGGTTGCGACTACGATATTTCCTCATTTATTCCTGTTCATTATTATTGACGATTGACCTTAGACTTACGGTTAGTAAATCTGACTGCAGACCCATGGGTTCGATTCCCACTATGAATTTTAGTTTCTGTATTAAACAGGAATGTTTCCTTACTATGTCTGTATAAACTGTAAATAAAAGAGATAAGTTTCAGTCATATTATATATATTATGTTTAAGTATGTTCATCAGCTGTCATGAGGAATCTTCCACTCCTCGAGGCTTCCCTGAGGCTTCCTTGAGAAAGTTGTTCAATGTGTGCAACCAATCTCAGTTGGGCAGCGTGGTGGTCGAAGGCCTGTGCCACACCCAGCAATCGAACGTTGGGCAGCGTGGTGGTGGAAGGCCTGTGCCACACCCAGCAATCGAACGTTGGTCGCTTGCCGTGATGATATTTTTATTTAAGTATGAATAACATACTCGCGCTTTGTTTCGGTTTATCGAATCGGCACATAGAAGCTCTTTAAAATAACTTTCTGAGATAAGCGTGCAGAAAGACACAGATAAACAGATAAAATGTTTATAAATTATTGTTTTTGATTCTAGTCTAGTTACAAAAATTTTCCCAAAATTTCGTCAATATGTCGACAATAATCAGTTACATATTTAAGTATTAAGTATCAGTTGATATTCATTGATAAACTTATGTTTAAAAGAGAGTACAAACAAGACGACGTAAAGTGCATCGGTAGTAAAAGTATTGATAGAAACTCAATATAAGAACGGTGCACACAGGACAGGACAGGACAGATTATGAGCTGAAGCGGGCCGGCCGCAGGCGCGCGCGGGGAGCGGGGAGCGGGCGTGCGGCGCGCGCTGTGCATACCTAATCGACTAATATTAGTTTAGGGGAGGTTCCTTGGAGGTGAGCAAGTTTCGAGACAAGAACACTTACGGTTTTTCAACTGATATTTTGCGGCCAAATCCCCAAATTGTCTTCCTTATTTCTCGCTTGTTTTTATTTTAAGTGTTATGTTATATTTTATAGCGTGTTCTTACGAAAAATGCCTTTTCTATTAGCGTTCACACCAAACGCTAGTTCTAAACTGTATGGGAATGTCATTTGGTGTAGAAATATACATAAAGCGTTTGTTTTTCCGCAATAAACGTCATTTCCATAAATGTTTAAAGTACCGTTTGGCGCGAACGATAACAGAAAAGACATAAGTCTAGAGGTGCTATCTAGTCAGTTAAAGCTTGTGAAATGACAGGTTGACTGTGGTTTGTAGTTATGGTGCTCAGCCGCAGATATCAGCTCATTTTTATATTACAACGAAACTCGAACCTAGGTACTCGGTAAAGAACTACCCTATCTATGTATGTATATATTAAAAATATAGATAAATGACAATGTTTTGGTAAGAAGAGTGATTTCCACGATATTAAAATCAGGAATAATAACAACTTGTCCCATGAATCTCCTATTAAGATAAGAACCTGGGATACTACATTTTGCTGGTAAGCTTTATTTGCGTACGAACCTTTACAGTATATAAGTTCACATAATTTTATATTGATAAAAATAACGTAACAAAAGTCGACAAGTTATCAAATATAATAAAGCTCAATTAGTATAAAAATAGTAGCACGCTATAAGCTCGATCGACAGTAAACAAGCAAGTTAGAGCACTCTAAGTGCGCACTGGTTCCAGTTGAAGAAGCATGAGTTTGCAATGAAATAAATTCCATTAGCGTAATTGGTAGCGGAGCGAGTGTCCGGCCCCGCTGCACTTGCGCCGTGTGTGCTAGGGCTGGCGGCTGCCTCCGCAGCTCGCAACTGTTCTACAGCTCCTTGCATTTACGAGTACGTTATGGGTACTCACGATTTATATTATATTACATATTTAAGACGGCTCCCATACAACAAATGTGATTTTTTTGTTTGTTATTGACAACGGCAACAGGTAGACATTTCAAATATTCACGGAATATTTAGTTATATATTCACTTATAAAAAATACAAAAAACAATTAAGATGGGCTCCCATACAACAGATATGATTTTTTTTTGTCCTTTTAAAGATGTTACGGAATCCTTAAGTACTTGGCCGGTTTTGTGTTGTGTTCATCTTGTTACACTACATTACACTAACAAGATCTCGCTTATTAGAACTTTTTTAAAAATTTTTGAAAACATACATGATTGACATACCAATATTAAAAATACAAAGCGCGCCTTACATCTCTTCAGCACCACAGCGTTCAGCAGTTCACCAGCTCATTGCATTTCATTGGCGTTCATATAGTCAAAAACTTTACTTTTAAATTACGGAAATGTAACGACGAAAAGGTGACGCATTCTTCGAATACAGTTTCAGCTTACTTTGTTATGCTAATCTTCATAATTCCTGAGGCGGAGGAAGTTTCGGGAGTTGCTTTTTTGGAAATAACTCGTAACTTTGTCGTAATTTGTTACGGGGTAAGCATTATGAGCGCTAGCTTATATAAATCATGACTTCAGATAACTGTGACAGTTATTTGAAAAACAAAGCGAACAATAACAAGTTTAGTGTCGTATAATTGTGTATTAAATAATATATGAGAACAAAGTAGTTGCAACAGTTATTATTGAACCGTTCGTCAACATTATAACAGAGTTATTCCTTAAACTGAACCGACAGGTTTGTGAGTCTCCTGACTTGTTCAAATTAACGAAGAAAACTTCACGATCAAGTCCGTCTACCTGAAAACACAAAGTAAACTCCGTGCTTCGGTAACTTATCCATTAACTTAAGTAGAATCTGTAGACAGCGCAGAAGAGAATAGTGCCTCCACTTCGACGCGGTCTTAGCTACTAGTTTCAACGTTAAGGGAAATTTATGACGTCAGATTGATACGTACTCCGGCTCCTTCGATTCAAAGTCATCCAATTGAGAAAAACACACATTTTTTATTTTAGTATATGCAATTTATCATGTAGGTTGTATGAAAGGAATGCGGCGGGTCGACAGCCGCGGCAAATAACAACGAGTCACCCTTCTACATTATGCGACAAATAACAAACGGCTCGATCACGCGGAACATGTTTCAACTGTTCATGCCGCTGCTTATGTTGTTAACATTACATCGCGCCCGTGCATTCAACATTTGCTACTTTAATAGGTATATACTATGTAGATTGATATTGGGACTGTATCGGTCCCGTAGTCTACTTGCTAGTGGATCTGTGAGAGGCCAGAAACTAGGCAAACTGACTCCAAAATGGATATAGAATAATACTTAATTACAAATGCATTCTACTAAGGTTAATGGATAATTTTCAGAGGCAAGGAGTTTATGAAATATTACAAATATGTACAGAGAAAGAAACTACATGAAATGAATTAGTTGACAATTTTGTTGTAAACATACATTGGTGTGAGAACAATATGGAATCTTAAAACTGCGGTTGAACATTCACAAAATATTTACAAATATACAACATACGTTATGGTGGCTGCAAATATATGTGCACGGCAAGGGGTCACGGGTTTGATTACCGAAGAAAACATTTCTGTAACAGATGGATGTTTGTTCTCAGGTAATTTACATTCTTTGTACCCACCACACATGGAGTTTATATATAGGGGGTGTGAGGATTGTACCTTATTTATTTACTATTGACCTAATAATTTTTCCGATGAATAGGTATTGCGTAGTGATCATGTAAATGTGAGCGGAGTTTATGTTAATAATTTATGAAACCCCCCAGCGAGAGAGTCACACCGGTCAGGCAGTTCTATCAATCAACTGGAAGTGACTGCACAGGTTCTGCGAAATCTTCATTAATTTAAGAAACTTCCAAGTTCTTTTGACTCGAGACCCAAAAATGAAAAATTATTCCTTGAATTTTTACTTCACTTAAAATGTGCACAACATTGTAGTCGACGACCGCTTTATTATTTATGACAAGGAACACGAAACTCATCTCGAGTTATAAACTTCTTGGAATTTCTCCTGAAGTAATACAGAGCTATTATTATGATGTCCCCACAAAAAATATTCGTGGCGTTCCGAGCTAGGGTCGGCTCGGGGCTAGGGGCGAGCGGTGAGCCGTGAGCCGTGAGCCGAACCGTGAGTCGAGAGCCGCGAGCCGCGAGCCGCGAGCCGAACGAGTGGACCGGCCGATGTCGACCATCATTATAGTCGAATTCGAGACGTCAAGGGGGACATACGTCGCCCGCTCACTTGAATTGTCGTCATCGCCTTTTCCCGGAACTACGACATAGCCTATTAGGCTTAGCCTACTAGCCTATATTCAACTATCAAGAAGTCAATCAAAGCGTTCAGGAAAGGCGAGGCGGAGGAGGAGGCGAGGAATGGTAGTATAATGCACGCGTCGATAGTTCACATTTGCGCCATATCCTAAGTTACAACTATTTGTTTGTGCGTCGCGAGCGGAATCTTATTCTGTAAGATCTGTAGGTCTCATGTTTTGCCAGGAATAGTTCGTCTCATATTCAAAGTGTAGTAAAAATTACATCCGCCAAGAGGTTCCATCGTCGACGAGGTTCCGTAGAATCTACATGTAACTTGTATACTAGTAAATGAATGTACTTACATATTGATAGCTGGACGTATGTACATATATATGTATGTAGGTGCGTGCAGGTGACCGTTATCACATTACGTAATTCAATTTCCAGATTTAAATTAAACTACAGTTTTAACATTAATTTGTTTATTTTTTGCCGGTTCTCGTTAATTAATAGTTATTTGTGTATCAATTTAATAGTTTTCCAGTTGTATTGTTAATTCATAATTTTGGAATGGCGACGCCATGTCCAACATCATTTAAATTATCTATATGTCAATCAACATATCTATATGTGATGGTACTAAACTTTCCCTGTGTCAAATTTCATTGTGATCTTTTAATTTTTTCCTTTCTTTTTGGTATTTCGTAAAAGAATCAGTAGTTTATCTGTGAGCTTGTTCGAGTGGCTAGTATGCCTTTAAGATCAATTATTTACATATAAACAAAATTATTGCTACTGTAATATGTGATTTATTCTTACGATAATTCCAGAAACAGTAATGAAATAAAGAAAACAAAAGAAATGATGTCTAAATGTACAAGAGAGTATAAGAAAAACGGATCGTTTCATAATGTATGAAGTGAGACGGTGAACTCGCTTTGAGGCACACTTAAAAACCTCGTAGAGTTTTACTTGAGGAATATCAAAGGTTATTATTACGAGGGCTACCGACCTGGGGGAGGGGGGTGTTTTGTTAAGTTGGTGAAGGGCGCGGCTGGACGCTTCCTTGTTTAACAACTTGCTTATTATCCCCGGGACAGCAAGCTAATATATATTGTTTAGTATTAATAACGTTCAAAAACATTTGGACGGACCGTATTATTGGCACGCGTCTCTCGCGGAATAGCTTTCACTAATACGCAGCACCAAATGGCCTGCGACAATAACAAAAGTTTTTCTGATGTTTTCCTTCCAAACCACTTAACCAGCTCGCCGTACGGAGACATGTTTGTGCCTCGCTTGCATTATGACACCGTGCTGCTGAGATTTAGAGGGGACAAGTGAGGAGACTCGGCGGCGCCGCGACCGTACTTATTTCATCATAACCGTCACCCGCCGCACCTTCCCCGATACTGTTGTTCGGTTATTATATATTTTGGAAATGTCGTAAACATTTTATTTTTATGACCGTTTTTACGTGTTGAAAATATTTTTTTTCATTTAAATTTTTTGACTGTTTAAACTAACAAAATGTCAAAGTTTCATATAGGTGCATGTTTTTTGAGATTATCTTATATGTATTTAAAATTATACAGCTAAAGTGACATATTATGTGATCAAGGCAATCAAAATTAAGAGTCAGGTTTATTTTTGGCCACAGAATATTTTAATCAAAATTTGATTTTCGTCGAAATGCCTTATTATATTGGGGAATATGAGAAAAACTGATTGTGCCCCCATTTAATAATAATGGAATTGATGCTACTACAGCGAGCAGACGTCGCTCGCTAGCCTCCACGAGGAAATATGTAAATAAGGGATATGTTGAGGTATATAAAGCAATAATATAAATAAAATATATTCTTTTCTAACTACTACACTATCTACTCATTTGTTTAACTTTATGTAAATAACCTATTATACATATATTACAAATGTATAATTGAGCGAGCATATCTCACTCAATTTGTGACGTCGCTGACGTATACAAAGATTAAAAACGATATATCGTAGTAAACATTTGTCTATGTATCTAGTAGATATATTGTGTCCGGTCTGTTAGTCGGAAGCACAGAGGCGGTGCTGTCGTCGGTCGTATTACCGCAGAGACTGTAACGAGCTGTTATCGCAAACTAAACTTGTTCATGAGGTTTTCTTTCGAAAAATAAGCAACAACAAGTCGGCAAGTTACAACGTTGCGTAACATCTTGCCCGCTCTCCTCCGACTTACTAACACTCCATGAAAACATTCACTTTTATAGTAATTCTCATACTTCGCTCCTTTAGGGAAATGACAGCTTCAATTTGACTTATATCTCCAACTAGCTGACCCGGAAAATGTTCATATATATGATTCACTTTAACTGTGTTCCCACGGATAATCCAACTTTCCTAGGTAAATGAACTGTTCAATGCAAATAATAATTTTACAATTCAGACCTGTAGTTCCTGGGATTAGGGCGTTCAACAAACTCTTCAGCTGCATATATTTTTAAATTTCCATCGTAACGAGTTACGATGTTAATTTAATATTTAGGTGTAATGGTCTTAAGTGTAATGCCAAAAAGTAAAAGTTTCGCGAAGGGCTGGAATAAGTTAACCACGTCGGTACGTCGTTGCTACATTTGTGCACTTTACCATCTACGACCGCATCGCTGCTAGCGATCAGCCAGCATCAGGGTCAAGCACTAATTTATAAAGTGTGAAATATATATACATAAATATGTAAAATAGAAATTGCCTTCGCTTCAATTTGGAAGAAGAGTTATTGGATAGTTATAGGGTTTCCGTATTCCTTTTATACCTCAGGAAAACAGCAGTTTTCTAGGATAAAAATTATCCTATAACCATTGTCCGTACATAAGCTACAAACATGCAAAATTTCATCTAAATTGGTGCATTGGTTTCGGAGTTGCCATACTAATTTTAAACTGTTATCCTATGGGAACAAAGCCATTTCCTGGGATAAAACATATCCTATAACCATTCTCGGGTTTTAAACTACAACTATACAGAGTTTAGTCTAAATCTGTCCATTATCTTTTGCGTGAAGCTCAAACAGACAGACAGACAGACAATAAATCCAATAAAAATGTTTTGGTCTCTATATCGATAAGAAAGCTTCCCTGCATCAAAATAAAAAAAAAGCTTAATGTACTGAATTGACTCCGATACAGTTTTATTATTAGTACGAAGTATACGTTTCAAATGAAAGATATACATACATACATAGATATTATCTTATAACAATATCCGATCATGTGTAGTGGGAGCGCACACTGCGTGTCATAGCGACAGAGGGAAAACACATTTGTCTTGTCTCGGCGTGTTAGCGCACATTACTGCCTCGAGTGTCGCACTCTGTCACGCCTGACTTCCTCATTGTACAATTACTATAAGTATGCCAGCCCTGTAACGGTTGATGTGAGCTGGTTTGGCAAATCACTCCCAGGTTCGGTGCTCAATCGACGCAAACATTTTTGTATACGACATTAAGACTGTCCGTCTGTAATAAAGGCTTTTTACTAAATTCATATTGTAAACGGTCGAGACAATTAAATATATTTTTATAAGATACAATATTTGTCTGTCTATTTGTTCCGAATAACCTTTGGAACGGCTTTACTGCTCTTTATTAACAGTTAGCTGATGTAATCAGCAGTAACTTAGGGTACTTTTATTTTAGAATTGTGAAATATAAGTCACTAGAGGCCACCCGCGGCTTCGCCCGCCTGGTACGTCGATAAAAAATAGTCTGTGTGTTATTTCAGATTATAATATATCTCTGTGCTAAATTTCATTACCATCCATTCAATAGTTTTTGTGTGAAGGAGTAACAAACATCCATCCGTCCTTACAAACTTTCACATTTATAATATATTATTTACATGAATTATAACGGGAACTCGGGATGAATGCATGACCCCAATTAATAGTCCCGTGATATGATTCCTATGTAATTTTTTTTATTGGGAAAAGTTGAGGGAAAAACTCACACTAAGCTCAGGAACACAATATGTGCACTACACAGAGTGAAAGAGAGATTAGTGCAGGAGGATTCTTCGTTCCATTTTGGCCCCATGTTCCTTAGAGAAAACTATTCAGTCCCTACTAGCTGAACCCGGTCCTTCGTATGCGCAGGAGTTTTATCCAACTAACTCCCGCTCCCGCGGGATTTTCGGGATGACAGACTTGTTAGTTTTTTTTTAATATGTTTATTTAGAAGCTATATCCATACGCGTAGAAGTTTTTTCCGCGTAAATTCCGATCCCGCGGGATTTCCAGGATAAAAACTATCCTATCTATTAACCTAAGCGACCCTCTATGTGTGTGCTAAACTTCATGAAAATGGGTTCGGCAGTTTTTGTGTGAAGGAGTAACAAACAAACAAATCGCATTTATAATATTAGTAGGATAGGATTGAAAAATCTGCGAACGTAACAATTAGATTTTTGTTAAATTCCACGCGACAACGACGACGGCGACCACAGCTAGTATGTAATAAAAATAAACGCTTCCACACTTTTATCCCCGCACTAGAATTCCCTGTGTTGCAAGTGTTCCCTGTGTGACATGGACAACAAAGTTTACTGTATAAACAGATAAATGTTTGTCTTAGCCGGGAATAGAACCCGGCACCCCTGCTTTCCAGAGAAGGTCATGAGGATCTAAGTTACTAGGCCAGGTTTTTCATTTGTTCTTGATAATACGAATAATGGGCACTAGGATTTGCCATAAGTATGATGCGCAATCGTTTCGTACACCCAGGACGGGTGTCGGGTGCTGGGTGTCGGGTGTTGGGTGTCGAGCGTCGGGCGTCGGGCGTCGGGCACGTCGCAACTAGTTAGTCGGGCAAACTGGCTCGTCGCCGGCGTTCGCGCAAATTGAATTTGTCTCGAATGCTCCCTGTGAACGCCATACATCTCTGAGGGGTTCCGCGGCCAGAGGATGCTGACGGAACCCTATTCATACTTTATCTTTCTTACACCATATGTCTTTTCCTCAGAGTTCCATGTCTACAACTGTGCGTGAATATTGTGCGTGTGTATAGTTTGAATTTAGGTCCAAAATTGATAACTTTGTATAGAAAAAAATCCAGATCGAGTTTGTAACGAGTATAGATACATGCAAAAGTAAAACTTTTTCTGCACTATAAAATATTTCATGGCAATCCAAAAAATACACACGTAATTATTCAAACTTTCACTTCTGTCGGTACACCCGCGGGACCCGTTGTTTTGCTGTTTTTGGTCCATCTTTTGAACCGTAATATGTACGAGTACATAATTGGTATTTCGGCAAAATGTATAAAAAATACAATAATAAAAATGACTTTATAGTAAAAAATAAAAATTGATCCAACACAAGTATCAATTGCTTTCTCAACGAAAGTATAACGGTAGTACGGAATCCGTTGTGCGCGGGTCCTGACTGGACCGGACCAAAGTCAATTGCCAAATGTTAATTATAACATAATTGATCGCAACGTTCATTACCTTTATAATAATCTCCTCTCCAAAAAGCATGTAAGTTGAATAAAAAATGTTCGATTGTATAACCTTATCGTTATTATGGTTCAGGAAAATTATGAAAACATATTTAGGTCCTTTTTTCTCTGAATAAATTATTTTGGAACAGAAACCAGCTTAACTCCTCTGAGAGTGAAGGCAGAGGTGCAAGGGAAATATAGTATCATTGTATGATATTTTTTTAACATATATTTATATCCTTCCCTAAATATGGAACTTGGGGTGAAATTAAGACTGCCTTAATTAACTTCCTTTGAGTCCAAGCCAATCTTCCCTGCTCGAGGTGCACCTGGAACAACGGATTAGGATAATGCACGATGCACCGCATCCTTCATCTGGGTCCCAGTGTGATTCTGACAGTACTCTTAAATGCTGATAGGGCATTCCAGCAGTCTGGCTACCTACCACCTATCTTCTATTAAAAGTGAAGAGACGACCGTTCTATAAATGGTTTCATCGCAGTGTTGTAGAGTAAAGTATTTTTTTGTGAACGAGTTACAATGATCAACGTATTTTATGCTCAAACACTTACGCATTAATAATTCTAATAGGATAGATAAATAATTAATATTCTTTATCGAATATAAATAACAGCCAAAAAGTTAAAACTCATCAAAACTAGCGGTAAAATTCAAAAGCATCGGTGGAGCTAAAGTTAATTGGTCAATGTGTAAGTGGCTCTCAGTGGCCGCGGCCGCCGGCCGGCGCGGCTACGACGACCGCCGCATATATTATAACGTGCTGCAGATAGGAAGAGTTAGCGGTGAAACATGCAACAAATATAGTTTTTAAAATGGAACTCGCTGATATGGAAGTTGTTAAATATTTTTACACGTACAATTTTTGGGCTATTTCTGTGACGACTAAAACAGAGGTTGATAACTATCCGACTCCAAAAAAGGTATCAAATACATGCTATGTGATATTATTAAATAAAAAACTAATACAAATTTCCCCTTCTAGTTTTTCTTAATGTTTGTTGTAATTGATGGTTAGCGATAAAATATGAGTTTGACAAATATGTTATTTAGTAATGCAGGTTATTGTTCGTGCACTATTGTTCGTGGACCCAACTTATGTGAAAAAGCTTTTTGCGTCTGGGAAAATTTTTGGACGAAATATATGTCAACCATGTAATATAGATAACTTTATCTAAAATGCATCCACAATGTGTTTTCCTCCGCGTACACAACAAGTATAAATGATGACGTCGCACCCTGTACGTAACACACACATTCAAAATGGTTGCAATAAGTATTTGCTTTCACCCATAAAAATATAAAAATTTCGTAGAGGCGAACATTCTTAGATTGAAATATCCTGTGAGTTATTTAATTAGTCGTTACAGGACAATGACACACGGGCTAGGATGTGGAAGCTCCGTTCGACACAGCAACGTGCACACTACAATTAGCAGGAAATATATGAAACTTTCTGTCGCAGTACAAACATAGATAATTAAGAAGCATGAAACCATTTTGAATATTTTATGAATGAGTATTTCATATGTATGAGAACATGGCTACTAGATGAAAATGATATAAATTTGCATCTCTAATGAATGTGTTTGTAAGGAAAAATAAATTTTAACTTGCCGCGCCATGTTGGCCAACGGCACTCATGTATCATTACACACAATTAAACATTTCATTTAATCCTATCGTCATTATATCATGTATGCGAAATTTTATGAGGATGGTTGGATGTTTACTATTGTTTCATACAAAAACTATAGAATAGGTTTGAATGAAATATACCATAGACAAGGTTTTATAATCTAAAATAACGCATAGGTTACTTTTTATTGACATTCTAAAGGAGCGCAGCCGTGGACGAAAACTATTTTATAATAGATAGATACACTCGCTTCTTGTATTCAGCTACTTCATACCCAACAAGCTCAATAAAACAAACAAACAAACAAAAAACATTTATTTAATTACTTTTTATTTATTTATTTATAATTACCTTCGTCATTATAACTTTTTAATTTTTTTCACTTTTACAATCAATATAGGTCAGTTGATGTGGGTTTTTTTACGGATGATATAAAACCGCTTCAGTTCTGTAAGAGCGAGACGTTAATGTAGGCCATAAAGCGAGTCGGCCGCCGCGCCGCCGCGCCGTGTGAGCAGACGAGCCGCGGCGGTGGCCGCACCATGATGCCGGCACATTGCCCGTGTAATTGCCGCGAGCGCCGTACGTCATTAATCTCGCTAACACTCGATAAAGCGCAAGTCACCGTACAATGTTATAGTCATTCCACTTGTGATTTTAATGTAAACCGGAATTCTGTTGAATATTCGCAGACTGCCGCTGGATGGGGATAAGTTTGCCTCTGATCAAAGTTGTTTTATAGCGCTCTTTCAGACAGATGAAAGTTAAGTTTCAAACATTTAGTACTTTCAAACATTTATTAAATACTGTTTTCTGTAATTCTTTCCCATCATCCATCCCACTCTTCTCTCGTCGCCTGTCTTGGAGCGGTATGTTGTCGGGGTGCCTGGCGTCACCGTTTACCAGTGTGGCTATTACTTCCATTACAATAAACAGCTACCGGCCTGCTCGCTTGCTTGTTCATAATATAAAAATATGTTAATATACGTACTAAACATGTTTATTATTTATATCTAAGGTCAGTATTAGCATCAAAAATGGAGATGAGGTTAACAGCTATTAGTTTATATGTAAACAAATGTTTGTGCTGTCGGTAAGGAAATGATGAAAATAACTGATGAATACGTCAATGGTGGCTGGGACCACTAGGCACTCATCTACCCGAGTAAAGATATGTCTGACTTGTGTTTTATTCACTAGGTACCACCTACCATTAGGTGAGTTGATGATCTGAAGGCAACAGCGGGTATGCTCTGAGGAACGGTAGAGAGGCGCTAACTATGAGAGGCCTATGTCCACCAGTGGACGGTGAAACACTGATGGATGGACTTGTATTTTATTACATCCATGTTTAGTGTATTTTATACAATAAACAGTACCCAACAATAAACATAAACCCATGAACCGAGAACATATATCTACCTTCCCATAACATCTACTCCGGCCGGGATTTGAACCCGGGACTCTTTGCTTTGCTGGTTAGGTACTACCAAGTTGGTGAACCAAGAATTAGGTAGAGCTTTGGAGCAGATTTTGCTTATTAGATCCCGCTCGGGACCGCGTTATGATCAAACATTTTTACATTTCTTCGGCTTTCGATATTGTATTCATTTTAATGGCAATTCATGGACACAAGCTACGATGTATATGTGAGAAGATGGTAGTTAGTCATATTTCTTTGCATTTGCCATTATTATTCAAAATCAACACTAAACCATTTATTTCGTCTTAGAGATTCTTACTCAACAAAGTTAAAAGTTAACAATACTAATCATATCAATATCGAATTAATAAAAAAAAAATTACTTAGAACAATCAATTCTTTGATAATTCCTAATGTCTCGATACACCTATCTATCACTGGCTTTATAATTGTTTTAATACATTTACATCGTAGTCAAAAGATCCATCCCAGGGTGGTATGTAACGTGGGATAGAACTGGGAGTGCTTAACACCATCATAGAAAGAAAGCTCCGATATTTGAGCCACATATTGAGAAGTGGCAAGTGCGACCTGGTGCAGCTGCTTGTCCAAGGCTAAATATAGGGAAACAAAAGTGTCGGCTGAAGAAGAACTTCCTGGCTTAAACATCTCCGCCAATGGTACAAAAAGCGTACCCCATCATTGTATACAACTGCGGTGTTCAGTCCAAGTAGCCCTGACGATCGCCGACTTTCGTTAGAAGGCACTAGAAGAAGAAGGTGGTATGTATGTTACTAGCGCCACAGCAGGTGTAACATGGAATCAGAGTGATGTATAATGAGCGGCGACCGCAGGAATACCTTGAGAGCGGCACAGGTTGATTAAATTGAGGTAACTGCGTTTAGTGCATGTTTGGCGAGCCGCCAGCCTCCCGCGCGCCGACATGCACATATCGATTAGGTCCACAATAACTATTTCACATATTTAACTGCCAGTTTTACCTAGTTACCTTTAATTGCATCTTTTAATTTTAACGACCTATAATTACCATAAATATTATAAATACTAGACACCAACGTTTGGATGGATGGAGGCGTGTTTGTTAATATCACGCAAAAACTACTCAACGGATAAGAATTAATTGCGGCACAGAGATACATTATATTAACGTCTGCCGTAACACAAGCCTACTTAGTATCAATACTTGGGCCGAGGCAAGCTGTGGGCGGATTCCAATAATTTATAAACATAATAATTACTCGTGACAGTCTTGTCAAGTAGCATTGTTGTGACCTCAGTTCTGAATTTTTAGTTAATAGCCTAGATTTAGACTCCAAGCTAGCTTCTGGACTTTGACGTCATAATTACAGTCAGAATACCGTAATATGATACCAAAAATAATGCCCTAAAATACCGTAGTAAGCAATAATACTATATCCAGAATATTTGAACAATTCAAACAAACAAATTATAAAATTTTGCTTTATGTTATATGACACGGCTCATTAGTTATCAATTACAATGAATTCATTTATAATTAGCTTTAATTGGACAGTATTGAAAAGTGCCAATTTTAATAAACGAACAAAGGGTTTTGCGATATAAAAGTGTACAAAATATAGTGGAATGTCCACAAACCGCTATCATGTAGTTGTGTATGTATGTATACTCGTGTCCGTGTGTGGGACAGCGAGCAACAATCGTTGGCGTCAGCTGCTCGTCGCAATTACACCCTAAATGACGCACAACTAGCCGTTTAGCCTAGGCACAACTGCCGGCGCGCGGCGGCTTGCTGCGGGATTTGGTTATTAACTTTTAACTTCCGTAATACACACTGCCGGATTTACATATTTTTAAGTTATTAGGGAAGTTTCTTGGATTGTTAATGTCATTTGTAACAAGTAAAATCATCGGCAAATTGACAGCATTTAAAGGTCAAATTGAACTAAATCTTTATTAACTTAAAATATGTATAAACACGGATCACTTATATCTACATATATCTGCCAGGCTTTATTCTCTGTGATCGTTAGCGAAGAAATAGTTCGTAGCGACGTACACATTCTGAGCTACTTAGAAAATAAAGAGATTGAATATGAATATGTTTTTAAAATTACTGAGATAAACAATTTATGAGTTGCAAATAAACAATTGGAATGACCGTTTATTCTAGTTTTTATTGTTTTTGTAGTAAGATATTTAATTAATTAGAATATACCATAAGAAGTACGAGAAGGAGACGTTAAAGTGATAATTGAATATGTAGTAAACGTCGCGTATTTTCAATAAGTCTTAATAAACATCGCGACCGGCCCTCAGCACACGCTTGGTCAATCTGCTAAGGGGCCCATCTCGCCGCTACGTGACTGAATGGAAAAGTATTTGTCCCACTAAAGCCGCAGCTTTTTCTCACATTCGATGGACAGATGGAGATAGCAGTCCCTTCCAATGAATGCCTCCACAAATCCCCAACAGACGGCGAGAGTTGTTGTAACTTGCAGCACTTTATATATATCCCTTTGCGGTATTATCTCTGCTGGACCAACTTACTCTTTTGGCAGGTTTTTCACATTTGTGTTCGTCTTATCTTACGCGTATTTTACATGGAAGCTTAGGCTTTTTGCATGCGTGTGATATAATCTTTTCACTTTTGTCTAATTTAAGCGTAGACGCTTTAATTGAGAATATTGTTACGTACAGTGATAGCTACGTAATTGGGCATAGGACACTCGTAGCGGAGGGCTCAACTTTGAATTGGTCAACGTGTTGAGTTCTGGCCTGAATTCCTCTTACATCATAAGAAGAGACGCAAGCCCAGCAATGGGAGAGTTATGAGTATGGGGAGTGTGATGTAAAGTTTCCTCTTTGTTTGTAATGCGTGCTTAGATTAAACAGTCGATATAATAATGCAATACAGTGTCACCTCGTTTTATCGTGTTCTAAAACATTATTTTATCCAGCATCCTGTTGAAGGCAGTTGTCAAAGCAAGAGTCAGTAAAAGCAAGCCCATCGCGCCGTTCAGGCTCCTGGCAGGTGCGAGGATGTATGATTTAATTTGGGACTTGGGGATCCGCCATATTGAATCTTGCAATCATGCCGTTTCACTCACGTGGGCGAAAAATCTTTTCATTTGTACATTACCTTATTTAATTACATCGGATTTGTTTAGTATTTAATATATCGTTCAGTACACTACTACCGTTAACATAATTCTTATTATTACTTGTCATATTATCATACTACCCAATATTCCTTCCAAAGAATGTATGACTTTGCGACAGTAAAGAATATTTCAGAAGCCTAAATGATCAGGACTAAAAACAAATCTAATGCAAAGTGTTTGTAACACTAGCAGCAGTGTTCGTTCAAATATTCGATCAAATATCAGAAAACTGTTTTATTTTAGGACAAATGGTTTTGGGAACAACAAAACAACCACAGTAAAGCATCCAGACACTGAACAAACGCACAAAAACAAATCACGCATGGTTGAACGCTCTGTGAGTCGTCGGAAAAATGAATGGTTATTTTGCAATAATTGCGGCCGCGGCTGCGGACTGGCCGCGGGTATTATCTAAACATTTGTTTCATTTGTCAATTCATTTGTTTTTACCTCGTATAGGTTAGGAATTAATTCTGTTTAATTTGATAGTATTTAGGTGAGCTGGATTAAGCGTTTTTATGTCCTATCACTATTGATATTGGATTTGTAAGAGATGGGAAAAGAAGAATGCGAAGAAGAGTACAGTGGGACAATATACACTATTAATAAAAAGGGGCAGTTGGTGTTCATCTAGTGAGATGGAAAACAATAGCATTTGTAACATTAACGCTTCTACATTTAAACCTATTATATATTTACACTTTGTTTTGAGACTTCTTTTAATGTCATATGTATTTTTTGATACATGGGATTGTTCAGTCAAACAGCTACTACTAATTTTTTTTCATGTCATAAAGGCAATACCGTACAAAAGTATAAATATATCTTTTTGGGTATTGAGTTGAAAATAAAGAAGTTATAAAAAGTTGAAAGTGAGTTGAAAATAAAGAATTTATAGTGTTTCAAGCTAAGAGAAGCGTTTCATGTGCAACGCAGGTGAGTTCCGAGTAGGTATATGGTGGGTAATGTTGGGTTAGGCGAAGCTGCTTCGCCGCCGCCCCGCCGCCGCCCCGCCGCCGCCCCGCCGCCGCTCCGCCGCCGCCCCGCCGCCGCCCCGCCGTCGCCCC
>DWJZ01002962.1:0-18075 GCA_018249125.1 Asbolis capucinus
AACCATATACTCCTTTGAATATTGCAAAATTACTGATAAAATATGTATGACAATGAGTAACATAGCAACATTATCATAAAGAGCGTGAGTTACACCGTGATAGCGGTCACAGAATTAGCTACTACAAACAGTACCAACTTATTGAGCTACGGCACTTTGCAGAGGACTTCCTGCCGCACTCATAGTCCTTAAACAGTTACTTAAACCGCTCCTTAGTATAGAAATGAAATGAAATTTATTCCAAAAGGGCTTTTATAAACACTTCGAAAGTCAAATAGACTCTATATAGATACTAGTTTCCACCTGCGGCTTTGTCCGCGTGGTAGGTACGTTAATAAAAAAAATAGCTTAAGTATTATTTCGGTTTATTATCTATCTCTACCAAATTTCATTCATAACTGTTCAGTAGATTTGGCGTGAAGAAGTAACAAGCATCCATCTATCCATCCATCCAAAACCATCCATTTATAATATCTGTATACAGATTATATACTAAGAAGCAGTTTAAGTAACCATTTAACGACTAAATGTACGGTCGTGAGTGCAAGTTTGTACTCAACCTATTTAAATAAAATTTTGTATGGGATCGAAGTAGAGCCATCTGGTGGCTCGTAATGGCCTTGTTACGATCACATACAAAATTCAGGTAGTTTATGTAAACGAGTATTATCGTTGGGCTGTCGGCACGGATCCTACACGCACATCTAATTTATAAACCTATGTGCCTGTATTGTTAAATACACGTGCTGAAAGCGAATGAAAGGTTCCGCGAGGAAACCTGCTCGTAAGATTCGTGTGAAGTCTACCAATCCGACCATGGCCAGTGTGTTAAACTATGGCCTAGACCCCTTACATTGTAACAGGAGACCCCAGCCCGGTGGAACATGGATAAGGGTTGTAATAATATTGATGATGAATGAAATATAGTAAGAATCTTGTATAGCGAGCAAGATTTCGTTAAACAAATCTTACGTTAAACGTGACATTAACATAAGTTTAAACTTATGTTCAATCTATAGTGATATTATAAACCTGAAGAGTTTGTTTCTTTGTTTGTTTGCTTGAACGTGCTAATCTCAGGAACTACTGGTCCGTTATGAAAAATTCTTTCAGTGTTAGATCATTTATCAAGGAAGGCTTTAGGCTATAAATCATCACGCTTCGTATCCCAATAGGAGTGGAGAAAATGTTTCAAATACGGAGGTTTTTTTCTATTAAGAGCCTCCGCTGAGTGCGCTGCGTAAAAGGTTAAAGTTTTGTAAAAATCATGTATGATAGAAACGAAGTCGCGGGGTAAAGTTAGCGTTAGCCCAAAGTAACTATCCCACGCGGACGAAGTCGCGAACGGAAACTAGTATATATATACGTATGTATGTATATAAATGTAGTATGTGTGTTTATATATGTATATATATACATATATAAGAAAAACACCATGAGTTCAGTGTCATCAAAACCAAACACAATGTACGCATTCTTATTGCCATTAGCGTCTGTATGATGTTTTATGCACATACTATACATTATTGACAATATTAGCCTTTGGGGCCCTATCGTCATCTCTTGGTAATAATATTATAGGTTTATTACACTAAAGCGTTCTCTTAAAGCAGTATTATTGTAGTAAGAAAACTAAACTGAAGTTTTCATTATGCGGCGTACTTACCGCAAGTGATTCGAAAACATAAGCACCGCTGTTCCTTGTTCTAAGACGCAACACTAAGAAAGTATCGCACTTATGTCAAACGCATTACCTACAACAATTGATGTGCAATAACTTTGAAGAATAGCAAAAAAAGCTCACACTTGATTTGAGGAATAGATTCTAGAGAACAGAAAAGGTTATTATTGTGACAGGCCGGTTGGTCTAGTGATTAGTGAACCTAACTGCTACACCGAAGGTCGTGGGTTCGATTCCTACCCAGGTCAAAATTTTTTGTGATGAGCAGGGATGTTTTTTTCTGTGTCTGGGTATAATATCTATATAAGTATATATTTAAAAAAATATGTATGTATATCAGTTGTCTGATCACCATAATACAAGCTAACGCTTAGTTTGGGGTCAGTTAGCCGTGTGTGAATTTTCTAAAGATATTTATTTGTTCGAGTAGAAACCTTTAACAGGCACAGTCAAGTATTAATTTAAGTCTTGAACTCGGATACGTCAATCAAGATCAAATCACCTTATATTCTCATCAATCAGCCATCACCGAAGCGGTCAGCTAATAGCCGATCTACCTTCCAAAACGGTAAGTAAACGAAAACAAACATATGTACATACATACTGTCACAAACAAACTTGCACAATTAATTTTGGATTAAATTTTTAAGGGTTGTTAAAATTGACAAATCCATTAAATCTCCAAAAAATCGGCCGATTGTGGCTTTTGTGACGGTCTCATAAACACATGTTTTTGTACAACCGTGCAATAATTACAACGAATATATGCAAATTATGTATGAAAGAATAGCAGTATACTCGTATTTTATATCAACTTTTTAATTAAAATTACTATATTTAACATTTATTTTACACATTAGAAAATAATTGTAATAGTTAAATGGGTACATTCAATTATGATTTAAGTTTAAAATAAAAAATTTTATCTCATAGACTGCACTTAACACTTAAGTTTTACAATCATGACCCATACATAAAGAGAATATTGGTAATTGCACATGATATCTCGTTAAATAACTGGTCTAGCGTTCTGTAGATTCGGTAGTGATGAGATCATTCATAATATGAGTTGCCGGTTCAACTGTGTGACCTTGTGAACCAGACTGCCGATAAGGCGAGTCGAAGGTGTATTGCCCAATGTCTGCAACACCGTGCCGATGTCGAATGATTGAATTAACCTCGGTTCTTTAACTTGCTTAATTATTTTGTTATGTGTATTTTTTTACTTTTCTAACCTTTTTAGAATTCTACCCAATGGTAACAGAGGGCTAAGACGCCGCTATCCATCCGTCTGTGTGTATATCTTTTTGTCTGTCACCAGGCTGCATCTCATTAACCATGATAACCAGATGAATACTCTGTGCAAATTCGATCTGGAATTTTTCCATACAAAATTGATAAGTTTGTATAGAAAAAAATCCTGATCGAAATTACACCAAGTACAGATAAAGATAAAAAACCCTACGTGCGCGTCCGATTCGCACTTGGCCGACATTTAGTGTCCACGGGCGGCGGTGACCCATGTGCTCCTTTGCCTGCTTACCAAGTCTTTGTGCTCTTAAGATCTTAGTTTGAAAGTGCCTTCGAAACGAATGGGCCTGAGAACGACTCCCAGTCGGGGCAGGCATTTTTGTCACAAACACATGTTGTATTCTCTAGTTATGGTGTTATTTTTGACATTAATGTTTTATCCATACCACCCGCGTCAACGAATCCAAGTGGCGTATGAATATGGACGCGATTATTTGATGAGTTATTTTCACAGGTTCTGAGTTCCTAGTACCTAATAACCTCTGATTATTTTCCAACTTATTTAAATATATTAACATGTGCGTGTGGAACACCCTCATATCCATATTATAATTGTAATTGAATCACAAGTTCTCAGTAATGTTGTGATGTGAATACTAAAAAATCATTAATCCGAATAGGTGTCTGTCTGTCAGAATATTTAACAACTTACGTGTTTTATATGATAAAGTAGGTATAACTCTGGTTACGGGTAAATACAATTAAAGTTGTATTGGCGGTTTAAGCAACTTATTTTGTTATAATTACATACTCGTATATTCCTTGTCTATCTTTTCTTATGTTGTCAAATTTAATTAGCATTTAATCAACGATAGCAATGGTAGAAAAAATAACATCTCATTAAATAAAATTAGAGTAAAATTTCTAAAATTTCATCCTCTCGAAATGTCTGTCCGAATCTAAAATTATAAACACAACGTAATAAAACCGCAGAACGGAAAAGACTATAACAAAAGTGAGTTGAAATTACAATTATTTTAGTATTCCATTAAATATTAGTGTAACGAAATTAATATATTCAAATTCATGGAATAATTACTGTCTACTTTGTGAAAACAGGTAGAACATTATTGTACTAACATGACTCGGATGAATTAGTTTAATTTATATTAAGTAGTATTAAAAAGATATCAAAAATTGTTAAATTGTTCCATAAAATTTCCGCAGTAAATCAAAATTAGCAATTTATTGCAGCTTTTATAAAATAATCAATGAATCATGCAACTATTTCCGGTCAAATGAGTTTGAATTTATTTTTAAACAGTATTGAAATGTACATAGCTGGTGTCATCTGTTCTCGTTACATTAAATCTCACTAAGTTCTTTTGGGTACAATTAAATGTATGAAACCAGCCTTGATTCTTTATCTTATTATTTTATTAAGAGTTAAAATTTACAATTATTGAATATTAAAATTTACAATAATTGAATATTAAAATTTACAATTAGTCGTATATATCTGCAGCCTATTGTAACTCGGAACGTTCCTTGTGTGATTCTGTGAACGCGAAGAGGCAGGTTGCAGTTTAGTTTAGATGGTATATAAATCACACATACACCGGTACTTCTCCCAAAGTGCCGGGCAACTTTTGAAGGTTTCCCCCTCGACAAAAAAAGAAGACTATATTGCAAGCTATTCCGGTGACTTGGCTCGCGTGATATTGTCACCTTTCATTAGCTAAAAGCGAGGATTAGGATAATTATTCAACGTAACCGTCATGTCAATTAACCTGTTTTGCACAATGTCATTCATATCCATTAAGCTTTTTTCGTGATTAAGTACTATATCTAAGGCATGATACAAATGTATTTAATATGAGGTTAGCACGTGATAACTGACCTTTATCTAGCCACCATAATAATGGTACCTATTTTTTTTTATTGCCAGCCATTACGATAAGAAAAAGGTTTTTGAGGACATAGTGCAATCTTGTTGCAAATGAACCTTATATTATTAAGGACTAACTGTGGAAGAGATTCTGGTTTTACTAGTTTTCTAGAATCTAGGCTGATGCTAAGAGTTCATTGAATTACTTATAGAAGTTTCAGAATTTCTGACAACCTTATAGGATAACTATCCTGGTCATCCTAGTCATCCTGGGCGACCAACTGGTCATTTCGAATCCGAAGTCGAGGTTATGATATTCCTGGTAGAGTATTAGGGGACATATAAGCATTTATTCATTTTTTTAAGTTGGTTAAAGACAGATTATCCTTCCAAAAATTACAGTCTAATAATTTATAATCGCATCGACAAACCAAATTCACATCTGTATTAACAATTACGCAATAAATAGTTCGAGTATTACGTTAAAAGTTTTGTGAAGTCTGCTAACACCCACTTGGCCAGCACGTGGTCCGGCCACTTCAGTTATAACTAAAACAATAACGTTTGGCATGGTTACAATTTTTCTAATCGATGAGCCAAATTGTAACAAACAAAATTGGTTGGCATTTGACTGTTATATACACGGTAGTACCGTGGACGTTTTTCACATCACTAAATATCGATTGAATCACATATTGTTCATTGCAAACTGTTCTTGAGAATATATTATATCTAAATCACTTTCGTAAATTAATAACCATCACTCATTTTATCACGTTTAATAACAAATGTTCAAGAATTTTCTAATAGTGTTCTGTACAGTATTTTTTTATTTGTACAAATCTACCATAAACTGGCTAAATACCATTCTCCTTGTGTCACTAGATTGGTATCAGTGGCATAACTATACCAACTGAGACATCACAGTGTAACATTAATAAAGTGTTCATTTTAGTTAAATTTTTCCGAAGCATAGTCAATCTGTACCTTATTACAAAAATGTTAACAAGACTTACAAGTACTTATACAAAATTTATATTTTTTACTATATTTTGTTTAAAATTCTAGGTCACTTCTGAGCTCGCTGCATCTCGAGTCGTAGATCCCATCAGGACCCATGATATTTACCACCCTATAGCTACGCCACTAATTGGTATATCATTCTGGTATATCTGGGGTCTAATGTTCTCATTATTGACTGACTTCAGCGGTATACCGTTTTTTTGTTTTCACGAATTTCCTGCCCTTGCACATTTTGCAAGAAGCGGTACATCACTTCTGGTCTGCAACTGCACTTCCTGGTCGGCATCGCGTTGGTGAGGTATGATGTAGTTAATGCCTTGTGCCGGCTATTATATTTTCAAAAAACGTGAAGGATCAACAACACTAACTCCCACTCCAACAACCCAACATGTGAAAAGATACCTAAATTCATCAGGAACAATATAGGATTCTAATGGTAAAAGAATTTGTCAAATCGTCTCAGTAAGTTTGGAGCCTTTTGTCCTCAAACAAATCAATTCTCCTTATAATACTCTTTATAATATTACTAGAGAGAATAACACAAGCGAACGCGCTGAATATGGACGCCAGTCCTATCGCGGTAAAAATAATAAAAAAACTTTGTCGTCTATTGAGATTTTAATTGGTATATTTTGTTTCATATACACAGGTAGACAGACGGATTACATGTTAATGATCAGAAATCCGACTAGAGTCAGAGATCCGAGTAGAGAGAGGTATGTAGACATTTTACAAGCTTTTATTTAAATTGCAGTGTATATTCGTATATTATGAAATGCATTGAAATTAAATGAAAAGTCTAAATACTGTGATAAAATATTGGAATTAATATACTTCATAATTTTTTTAAATTAAACATAAAAGAGGTTGAGCGAACTCCAGAAGTTCCGTCATGTTTTCTAAAATAATTTTTTACCACTAAGCTTAGTAATAATGGTTATAGTATAAAAATAAAGTACTTGTTAGACCAGTTTCGGTTTTTCACACATATAAAATATATAATGGGGGATATCATAAACATTTAAACATGTTTGCTAGTTTGTGTCCAACACTGGGCTCATAGGACACACATTGAATGAAATTTTATTATAGTGGTAACATTGTTAACCTTTAGTCTCTGAGCTCTGGCATTATAAATTATTACATAATGTCTTTTAAATGCGACAAATGTAATTCAATTGAAACCGGTCTAGTCCGATTTTTTTCGGCTTGGTTCGGCATTTAAAAACTGCCAGGTTCATTTTCTGTTTGGGATTAGAAAGTTGGAAATGTAACAAAATTTAATTTTATAAGCCTTAATACGAAGAATCATTTAAAATTTCTTAACTATATTGTTAACCGTTGAGAGTTCCCTTTTCTGGAGCCAACCCAGAACATAGTATCAAGTCATGCTTATCATAAAACTGCATTGTAACCAGTACGAAAGGCTTATGTCAACTCAGTAGTGTATTAGGAAGTGGGTAAATCAGACACTGCAAAATTTAACCTTAATTAATTAATTATTAAAGTGAAATTAATTAATTATTAAAGTAATTAATTTAGACATAATCTATGTCTATAATTATAATAGAACTAAAAAAGTTGTGTCTGGACATTTAATATAATTACAAACAAGTAATTAAGGGGCGTAAAGAATAATAGAACACGAATCTAAAAAAAATGTCTGTTTTTACAATATCCAGAAGTACTGGACCGATTTAGATGTTTTTTTATTATAGCTATTAAACTTGGAGAACATATAGGCAGCGAAACTATAAGAATGATAAAAATAGCGCCCGAGCAACGATGCTCTATTGAGGAGTTCTCTTGTCTGGACCCAATCCTAAACCATCAGGTCAAGCTTAACATAAAAATGCATTATCACCAGGATGAATGGTTTATGCAAAATTACAGCTCCGTTGTGTAAAAGACAGTGGGTGTAATTAAGCTTGCACGAGTTGACCCGATCAAGCCAACAAACAAATAAACAAATATATTAATATACAAACATATACTGCAAGTAAAATAAAATATAGTAAACAAATTATAAAAATAGTGTAAAAGGTACAATCTCAATACAAGTTGTATTTTTACTTAGTTGTTAAATTTTATTGTTTATTATAATTTACGTGTTATTGCTGTGTTATTTACGTGTTATAAAAGATAACCATTATCATAGGTCAGATGTTACGTGATAACATAGTATACTATAATATAGTCGAATGCCTAATAAGCTTACATTTTAAGAATATTAAGTAGGTATTTTCTAGATTTTGCATAACGATTCACAGTAATCATTTGTAAGATCTTGTAAACTTTTAGTCTTTATGTATTATTAATTCTGAGGTTTCCAGACAACCGAGTGTAGTTTATAAAAGCAAAGATGGGATTCATTTAACTAGTAGATTCTCTTTGGAATCTACTAATCGGAATCTACTAATCGAATCTACTAATCTAATTTGGAATCTACGAATCTAATGCGGATTAGATCCAAAAAATAATCTAGCTTGGAAATATGTATAACAACTGAGCCAGAATGTCCTCACAGCGCCATATGTCTTGAACTTACTCAATCTTTCATGTATGACTTTGAACAATGTAATAGTCACCGAATAGAAGAAAAAAAGGTTTGCAATTACTTATTAATCTGTAACCACGGTCACACATAATGGTAATCTGTAACAATTAAAACATTTTGCCCAACTCTGCAATACAAGTACATTACTACCGCAACTTTATCAATCTCGGTGTCAAAGATATCAATGTCAGTGGGTAACGGCGGGTTTAATTAATAGCGAGAGTGCAGCGGGCGCGGCCCATTAGCCGAGTAAACATGGCAGCATGGCACCCAGCTCCACTCATACCCACAGACAACCTCTGACCCACTTATTACTTTACAGCCAGAAATCAGGTTGATAAGAGCGTAGGCGTCATATGTCGGATCTAAATATTGTAATCAGTTTTATTTTAATTAGTTCCTGTTCACTTGACTTGGATGTGATCACCACCACTCATGAATATAAGCAACATTACGGATGTCACCACCCTCCACCAGTCCGCGTTGGCGCAGCGTGGTAGAGTATGCTCTAGACCTCCGTAGTATGAGTAGAAACCCGTACACAGGGGGCCATCAACGGATTGAAGCCAAGGCTGACACCAATATGTAACCAGGCAAGAAGGAAAAATAGACCCGCTTTTCCACTTTTTCGAACAGAAACTAAAAGTTGGACCAGTACTGCCATATACATATAGTTATTTACTTTAACGTATAGTGATGATTGGCAAGTCATTGGCATTAACACCCGTTTTGTCACTCTTGTAACTAGTGAATCAGACTGTTACACAACAAGACTATAGACAATCATAGAGTTAACACTATTTGTAGACATAAATTATTACTATGAATTTATGGTATCACACTATATCCATATTTGATCATCTTTATGAATCCGCATTGAAACGGCGTGATGGAGAATGCTGTAGACTAAATCAGTTACGAGAAGCATTTGGACCAAGGTCAGTGCTCATTACCAGTTAAAGCCATCATTATAAAGACAATAAAAAAAAAAACTACGGCAAAATGTCTCAGAAATAATTACAAGGCCAAAAAATCATTTAATACGACTGAAAACGTTAGATTTGCGGAGTTACGGCAATAGAAGGTGATACACAGGAAGGGGCCAGTGTATTGTAGTGAAGCACCGGGTTTATGAGCCATATGCTATGAATTAGGGTACGAAGTTGCCCTTTGTATCATGTGATAATTTATGTTTTACTAGCTGGTGCCCACGACGTTTTCAAATTATTATTATGACTTAGTTCCACGAGAGAATTGTAAGAATTTATAAATCCCTATTACACTCCTGTAAAGCTAACCTTTCTCGGTAAACACACTAATTAAGGATTATACAAATTTTCATGCTTCTAGTAGATCCGCGGATGTAGGCTTGGTGTCGTCTGTTAGTCACATGAAAACACAATATTTTAGAAGGAATTTATGTAATATAATATCGTTATTATAGTACATTATTATACTATATTTATATATAAAATATTAGATTCATATCTACAGTATCATAAGGTCGTATGTTACCGAATTGTTATGTGATAATTATTACTTGCGAACTTTTACCAGTATTCAGCATAACGGGGTACCGTCCATATGTACGACGAAACATTCGAACATGGTAGGAGATTGCGTCACAGCGTCTAGGAGATGCGCGGGCGTATTTAGCGGTATTCAAGTTCATAGAAGGATATTCAGAATGGGTGACAACAACGAAACAAGCCACATCTTGTAGCTCATTTAATGTACACCAATAGCCAAGAACATGGTGTAAGAAGTAGGACAAAAAAATGCATGAGTACTGTCATAATGTGTTAAATTCCATACCGAACATAATTACTCGGGGGACAACTTCTAAAAGAATCAACAACAATGTTTAACCTACCTTACCAAAAATCTACTTTATAACCCAATTTACGTGAAACCACTCAGTTATTTTACGCAAATCATTGAATATCTTTATCAAATAAAAGTTATTTCATCGTCGGTAGCTCCGAGGCATATTTCAATATAGAGACGTCACGGCTGAAGGGCCGCAGTGACTTGGTGGATTGCGTGTCAAAAGGGGCATGCAAATTTGGCTACCAGCAATCAGAGGGCTACAAGGCCACGGCATATCGGTCAACGGGTCGTGGGCTGAGGGTAAGGTTCGCGAGGACACGCCTACAACAAACCCGGCGCACCCTCTGGGAGGATACATTACTCCTTACCCGCAATGCGACATTGACTACTCTGATACAACTTGACAATATTTATTTATCTGGTATGACGACGTTGCCTCTATTTGAAAGTCATCTATTATTTATTGTAGCTTTCATTGTACGTACTAAACCGCACCTATTTATGCCGTGCAACGGCTTTTGCGTTTCTGGCTAAATTGACGCATGTGTAGACTGTTTAAATAATTTTCTAAGAGTCACTAGCAATTTTAATAATATACATCAGTTGATTTTAATTGCAGGGGTTTACAGTGTCCGTTTATTTAATGCTACCCCTATTTGAGGTCACTTGCACTCTCACTAAATTACGTAAATACAACGACAGTTACTTTACTGAATGTTGTCCTCGTCTTGTCCTGCTTCAACAATTATTAATAGGTACCAATAAACCAACAATATATCAAAAATATCGATGATGTCACCGGTTGATGCGACGCACAACTTAGGAAGTCTTAGTGGCCAGGATAGGGAATCAATTTAAATACATCGGCATTATTATGCTTTAACTGCCCTGTTAGTTCGTTGATAGTGATCCTACCTACGAAGCAAGATATACCGGCATGGATCCCAACGGAGGTAGGCATTTACGTGAAAATTTAATATATTATTTCAAGTTATAGGTGATATTTGTGTTGTCCCTGCCAGCTACATAGGGAAACCTAATGTGGTGGTGTAAGTATGTTAGCGTTTATTTACTTCATTACCCATTTCCAAAGTTTTGACAATTTCGTAGACACTAAACCTACCTAAGTAAATATAAATGACTAACCCAGTCTTCACGTACTTAACGTGTGATCATGACTACTTCTATTGTTAGATGTATATTAAGGTTCACAGGCTCACACAGATTCAGACTGTTCATTTGGGAGTGACGTCATATTTAGCGTTAGGAATAAAACATATTTTTGACGGTTACGACTCCGCGCAGCGCCGGCATTCGCTGTTCCGTGTAGCGTCGCTCGCCTCTTAGTTCGCGGATTGCGTCACGTCACGCAGTATTCCACGAGGACGATGCACTCCGTAGTGTTTTTACGTTTTAATAAAGTCTTCTGATTTTAAATAACATAATGTGGATTACCTAACCTTACCAAATCACACGCACACACACCAATACACTAATATACAATCACACTTCCTCAATAAATAAAATCACTGTTAAATATAACATATATCAATGCTTCGCCTGTTATAAAAATGGTTAGTAAAAACAATAATCTATTTTCACTTACTTAGTAGCAGGGATGCTGGCAGGATCACTCTCACGAGTATAACCGACAAATAGTACTGATGCATGATGCCTGCAAAGAAACATATTTTGTTAAGAAAATGATTAACTGTTATTAATGCACTGAGGGATAGTGATGAAAAGGGTCCACAAAGGCTTCCTCAGGTGGACCAGTTAGCCATATGACCACACAGTAATAAAATAAGATCTTATAGGATTTTTTAAGTTTTTGATATTACTTCATACCTATAAAATTGTATTTAAATTGTAGACTCTGCATTGACGATATTTGACACTTTCCCTTCGGAAAAATCAGTTGCTATTTTTGCTACCCTTTTAAATTCCACGACTTTCCTAATAATTCATTTTACATATAAGTGTAAATCCATTTTACATAATTTAAGTATAAATCCATTTTACATAATTTGTCTAGAATTTTTATTATTATCAACTTCTCAAATAAAACTTTCCTCTTTATAATGATACTTACTTATTTGACAGTTATATTATTTCCCACAAACCATAATTAAATACAGTTAAAAGGGTATTAAACTGAAACGAATATAAATGCAATGATATTAACTAACAGGCGAGATTTTATTCAAGCCTAAATTTTCTATCGAATGAAAAATAATCAAAGTATTTCACTACGATAACTACTTAAGTGGTTTATATATCAAACGTGTATTTGCACATCGTGATTAAAAAAAAATACGTAAATAGACCAAAAAATTTGCACCGCAATATTTGTCTTTCAAACACGAACACTAAAAGTTATGTAAATTATTTAATAAAATACATAATTTGGATCAGAAAGAGCGGGTATTATAAAATGCCTGTCTTGAAGGTATCTAAAAGACGGTACTTGTAAAGTTTTATCGTTTCAGGTGAAACCAATAAAATTTGTGATTATGCAGCAGTGTAAATAAACGAAAACTAATTTTTTTATACCGACCTTATTTGTATTTTAGTTATTACCACAATTTAAGTCACTTCACGAATACAGAAATATGCAAAAGTCTGGATCATTTCTCCACACATGAAAAAACTTTTCACACTTTACGATCATTTTATGAACATAGTTATTTATAAAATGCGCAATTCAAATACGACCATCTGCACCGACACACGAAATGACACTTCACTAACTTCACATTCATTTCGTAATGATTGTTGACATTGACGTTGCATTTGACGTACAGTGTTACTAGTAATATAATCATGTTCCTTAATTGTACAAAGGTTTGTTGAAATCTTAAAATTTACAAGACTTAATAATAATACAATAATCTTATACTAACATTTGAGCTCCCTAAAAAGATAGAAGCTGTTATCACAAGCCAAATTTGAAGCATATTTGTTAAGCATTTATTTAAACCCTCCAAATACCTGGCTGATGCAACATTGTTTCTGAGTAGTGTTGCGAATCGAACTCACAATTGCGGTTTTGAAATGCATTGAATTAATATCAATTCTGATAGTTCATAATTTATTATTCCATATTCCATTTTTTTACCTATTATAAGTTAATGCTTGACTACAGTCTTACTTTTTTGTAATGTACAACAAACCTGAATTTTTTTTCGATTTTGGATTTTAAATTTATTTCTAAAGAATTTCCTTAAGCTTATATTCAGTACATAATTAATATTTTATATAATATTAACGTTGAACAGTTTATGTTTTAGAATTTACTGTTTTGATATTATACGTCAAGTTCGTTCTTGCTTGGTTACTTTTCATTAAAATAATAACTAAACTTTTCGACGTACAAATGTAGACATAAAATTAATTAGGTATATTTTAAAGTTAAGTGGAAACGACCTTTAGGAGGAAGTCCGTACAATAGTGCACAAATTTGTGACAATTTGGGCTTCAGAATATTAGTCACCATCTAAGCAAATATGTTAAACAATTTATGGAAATCTCTGAGAAAACAGACCACTTCACATTACATTTAAATCTAGGTCACCAATAGAATTAGTAAAAGCATCAACGAGTCGTTGTCATCTAAGACCAGCTTGTTCTCAAGCACCCCAGATAAGTCATAACGAGTCGTTTTATGGCTGTCTCAAGCTATCTAAGCTAGCCAGAAGGTGGATGATCAATAAAACATCAAGCAACACATGTCAACTCGTTTACATAGCTCTAAAATATTCGAATGAAATAATCGATTTGCATCACTAGGTATTACCGGTTTTCACATCACTTGTATTAATTTATTTTTATTGCGAATTAATGGCGTAGCCAGGTGAGTTTTCTTGTTTATTTCTTATTTCTTTCATTGTGTTCCATCGTTTTCATTTGTTTTATCCAAATGTTTTTCATTGTGCAAAGTATTTAGTATCTCTCAAAGTCAAAATTTTTCACCTATCTATTTTTATTACATGTTAAAACTAATCTAACGAGTAATGAACACGTATTGGATTTGTTCCGAATTTATTCGCTAGGATCATTGTCATCACTTTCACTTTTCACGCGTTTTGCGCTAGTAGTGGTTTTAGTGTGCAAAAACCGCATCGAGGCGCAATCGCCATGGACGAGTGAGTTGCCTATTTTCTGTTTGGTTTGCGTTTCATTGTTTCGTTGTGAATAAATTATGACAAGGTTATTAGTATCCTCCGACAATCAGAATATGATTGCCGGTCACGTCACGTCAGTGCTCGCAGTATAGTGGCGATGAAGCTTACTACCGTAGATGCTGTGCTGGAAACATTGTTTTGATGTGAGCTATGATTTTGTTTGAGCAGCACCATGTCGACCCTAACGAAAATGACCCGCACGGTTAAGAAACTGGAAGTTCCAAGGCCCCTGAAATCAACAACTAGTTCGGCACACAACCGCAATTCAGTACTGGATGTGAAAATAAATTCTGGTAAGATTCTTATTATAATTAGAAAGCTCTTGTTAAGATGTGATATATAATTAGATTATATAAATTCCAGTTAGATTCTCATTAAAACACCAGTCCGTGTTTTTTTAATGTAACATTTAATTGCCTTTATTTACTCACTAAAGTGTTCTGTTGAATGATATCCTATAAACCAATATTTATTTACAAGTAGTTTGTTTATATTACTGATATCGCCATTCAAGGATTATCACCCAATTAAATTTGTATGTATTGCTGATAACATACTTATAAAATCTGTTGTGATAATTGTCACTCAATTGAAGAATTGTATATTTAATGTAGCTGACATTTAACTTTTTTTTAATTTCAAGCAGCCTACTCAAATGAAAAAAAAAATGTTTCTATTACAGTTGATGATCTAATAGTTCTGACGGAGGCTGTGGCGTACCAAATGATGCAGGGTAACTTTGACCGTGTGCTTCAGAGCAATGTTGCCACTATGTACTCTAACCTTAAACTGTATGGTGCGCAACTTGAGGCTCTCTACAAGGATTTTCTTGACAGGTTTTATGCTATTTTGAATTACTGATCTTTTATAAATCACTTGTTTGATAAGACCTTGCCTTATAAGATCAAATATTCTCAAAACAGTTTAAACTTAACCAGACTGTGTGCATCTAATTGTATTGGAATCTAATTAACAAGATACCAAAATAAAATGTGTTGTTGTTAGTAGCATGTGGAACACAATTTGTGGTATTATTAAATATTGTTAGATAATGATTTTCCATTTTTTTAGGTATTTTGTAGTCTTCCGCAATGGATCTCAAGATGAGCGGCTGGATAAAAAGACTAGACTGCATCTTCTTGAACTGATTGAATTACGTGCTAAGCATTGGCAGGGGTCAGATTACATGAGTCAGTATTACAGGCACCGTGGCACTCATGCTGAGGTATGTGCAAAAATAATTATTACTTTTATAATCGCATTGTTATTTATTCTTAAAATTGCAAGGACAATTTATTTATAACAGCTCATATCTTAAAAAATACATTTTTATTGATGTTGATGACAAACATTGTTGAATATTTAATGATGAATATTATTTCATCAATAACAGGTGATAATATTGGTTTCCATATAATAATAAAATTAACAATTTTGAGAATATAGAACCTTGTGATATGAGAATTATATATATTTTTAGGAATCCTTTATATTTTGGCTAGTATATCATTAGCCCAAATATAAAATAATTGAAGGATTCCTAACAATATGACATAAACCTGACCACTTACAGGAAATAATAAGATGGAAGATTATTTTATTGCAACAATCATTTTATACCCTGACGGGATCTCATTTGATTTTATATCAATGTATATGGTCAAGAATCTAGAATATAGATATTTAAAAATATTGGATTATATCAAATATAGTTTGGTAATATTAATTTGTTTACAGCCATTACTAGTGCCGACAATGGAAGGGCCGGGCGCGGGCGGCGCGGCTTCGCCCCCGCTGGCTGCGCCCGCCGAGCCGCCCACTATGCTCGCGCCTGGGGAGGTCATCAAGCCTTCTGGAAAATTCCCTAAGCCCACCAAGATACCTGGCAAGAACTACTCGAAGGACGAAGTCGTCATTAGGAATGCAGACTCTGGAAAAGGTAGGTTGATTTTTTTTACTCAAACTATTAAGATTCAATTATGCTAAATTTTTTAATTGTCTATACTGCAGTATACACAAGACCTGTTATACAGGTTGGCGCAATAGAACATGCATATTTCAAATATCTTAACAAAATAATATTAATAAAAATATAGTTATAATAAAACTATTAAATTAATTGGTAAGAAATGCAGTTTATTTTTTAGAAATAACATCTAAATGATGATCCTTTCTTTTTTGACACTCCTCTAACCGTGAGCGAAGGTTATAGAAAACTTTTCAATAACGCTGGTGTAATCTTTGCCATTTTGCTACGGATATTCTACTTGAGCTGATTAATGTAGAGACATGTCAATAAACCGAGAGCGGTTTATTGACATAATTTTATGCTTGAGGTATCCCCACAAAAAAATCAAGAGGCGTCAGGTCTAGACTACGTGGGGGCCATGGGATATCACTTCTTTTTGAAATTAGACTGGCTGGGAACATCTGCTTCACAACCGCCATGGATAGATTAGAAGTCTGACAGGTAGCTCTGTCTTGTTCAAACCAAGTCCTTGAGTTTACTACTCTTGAATTCTTAAGTGCTGGAGCCAAGGAACCTTCTAACATCCCAACATAACGATCAGAATTAACATTGACGTTTTTCCCCATGAATCTTCAAAGAACAAAGGACCGGTGATCCCTTTGCTAGAGACTGCTGCCCTCGCAGTCACTTTAGGACTATGCAGAGGCTTTTCATGCTTCATTTTTTGATTGTCACTGCTTCAATAACGATAATTTTGGTGGTTTACGAACCCATGAGCCTCATCAGATAAAAATTTGTCAAAATTTCCATTTCCACAGCAAAAGCCAATCTTGCTTCGTAGTCATGCTCTTTTAATTCTTGTGTTAATTGCAGCTTATATGGATGCAGCTTGAGATCTAACTTCAAAATTCGTTGTTAACTTCGTCGCGATAAGTTTAAGGAAGGATCTCTTGCGAATCGACTCTTGTGGATTTTCTCTTACTGACTGTTACACTCGCTCGATATTGTCTTCAGTCCTAGATATTCCTGGACGACCTTTAGCCGATGGTTTAAACGTAGAACCAGTCTCTTCAAAACGCTTTATCCATATTTTGATTAAATTTACACTTGGGGCCGAATTTGCTTTAATTCGTATTCAGCACAGTATAGTCGCCTAGTAGAGATGTATGAACGACCGTTCTCGTAAAAGGCGCGTACATAAAATGCGCGACGCTTCCCGTCGAACTGACTCGTAAGTTACTAAAACTGCACGACAGCCGCTATCCAACGCTACTATAGGCTTTCCCCTCCCGCGGGCACTATACCCCGCAAAAATAGATGACGCAATATGTACGTTCTAATGCGCCACCCTGTATTACATTTTGGTTGAATAATCATTATTAAATTATAATTACTTCTTATATATACAAAACTATCAAAATATTAGCCATTTTCTTACTCTAAATATATAAAGGTTTATATGTATTTCTACCAAAATTGTTGCATTCCTTTATATGTAGAGTCAAAAGATAATATATATATAATACACTTATTTTAGGATATATGTAAATGTCATAAGGCTGATATTCCGAGAGCAAATGACAATGTGTTATATGCTACAGAAGTATCACAGATGAACTATTTTTCTCTAAATGTTTGTCTTATACTATTCTTTAGAGGGGGCTTGATGTTAGATACCTGTTTTTCCTTCCT
>DWJZ01002963.1:0-18074 GCA_018249125.1 Asbolis capucinus
TTATCTGATCACCATAGCACAAGCTAACGCTTAGTTTGGGGTCAGATGACCGTGTGTGAGTTGTCCAAAGATATTATATTATAGATATTATTATTATCTGGAATGACAAATAGGCTACTTTTTCAACAAATCAGGCGGACGACGCCGCGGACTAACACTAGTTAGTAAACATACTAAAAAGAAACAAAGACCGGAAATGCGTCACATATTGTTTCTTATGCAATATGTGAAAAACTACTGTGCGCATTAAGATTCGGTGCGTCGCTAATTCAAATAGGCTAGAACGCGCAAAAATGGTGTTTTAGTTAGTTACACAACAGTTAAAGTTAAGTTAAATCGAGTGTCGAATTAAGATTAGGTTATAGAACCCGTCCGAAGTCGGTCTGAAGCCTAATCAATTGGTTATGTCACAAAATAAATGGAGTGAGGTAACTACGTAGCTGGTTATTTTTACTACATACTTCAATAAACCAACATATCTATGCATATGTTAAGTAAATTTATACATAGTTTATAATACGTTTAGTAAATATGTAACTGTTGGATTTGTACATCTATATTAATATTATAAAGCCGAAAATTATTACTGTTTGTTTGAATACGCTTGTCTATGGAACTATTGGTTTGAATTAAAAAAAAAATTGTGTTGGACAGTCCATTTACCGAGGCTATAGGCTTTATAGCAGCCATACCAATAAGAGCTGAGCATTATAAGAAATGTTACAAAAACATTTTTGTAAAGAATTATTTTAAGGTTTTGTTTAGTAAAATATTTTTATTTATTTCTCGGTTTATCTCTGCGTTTGTGCGCTTTAATCTTAGAAACAGTTGATCTAATTTTGATGCGGTTTTCACTGATAGTTTGAATTAACATTTGATTGTTTTCGTTTTCCGAAGTAAGGTAAAGGCTATACTAGCATAGATATTAAAATAATTAACTTATGCAGGTGTTAAAGGAAGCTAATACAATAGGGATGAACATGTTTGACAAGAAGATAAATCACGTGTGAATGTTTGGAAATATTCAATATTAGTTTGTAACTACTAGGATTTAATTACTTCGCAGTTCTAGTGGTTTATTCATTTACCAAGTGTCTACATTACATAAACAGGGAAGTGAGATTGGATTTTACATTAAAGGCCTCATAACGTTAGACCAAAGGTTGGTAACGCGGCCCGTGGTGCACTTACGGCCCGTACGTCATTGCGGTGCGCCTCAAACAGACTCAATTTACAAAATACAACTTGACTCTTCTTGTAATCCTCCTGACGACACATGAAATGTGGCCCGCATCAATATTCTTATAGCATTTGAAGCCCGCATATAGGAAAAGGTTGTCGACCCATGCATTAAACCTTGTTCAGTTGGCTAAATGAGTTCAACATTACATACAAACAATGACTACTATTTAGTGTCACATGCGGGGGTGAGCAACCTTTTGAATTAAAGGGCCAATTTTAAATTGGTTTTTGCTAGAGAGCCGCACATATATAAGCATTTTTTATACTTAATCAAATCGACTTAACGTTTTAGAATTACTATGTAAAGTTTTTATATATCTGCACAAGTTTTGTATTATAATGCTTTTTAATGTTGTTTTTTTATGTTTTGACACACTGTTTGATCTTTTAAGCATAAAAAATCTAATTTAAAAATGCTCAAAGGGCTGCATATGACCTGCGGGATACAGGTTGCTCACCCCTTTAATGCATTTAGGTGCCTACATTTAGTTTAATGTTAAGGCTTTTAGTGAGAAAGAAATAGCACTATGAGGTTGCATCGGTGATTCACCTTTTTGATTGCACTTTCTTTTGGGCGTTTCGAACAGAGTACGGACAGAAAAATACTTCTTAGAAATAATGCTTGCCAGTGTATTAAAAAATGATATAAAAAACCTACTATTTAATTAAAATCCTTAGTTTAACATTATTTAAAGTATTAAAAAAGATATCTTAATAAAAATATTTTTTCAATTACATATAATTAAAAATAATATACCTACACAAAATGAACTAAAAATTTATAGTAATGCGTTTTAAGAAGAAATATAAGACAAATTTAATATAATTTCGAATCCCGCAAAATATGTAGATCTATTTTTTTTTTCTTTCCTTTACGATATATATTTTGTATGAAAGACCGATAGTCCCTAAGTAATAATTTTTTTGTTTTTTTTTTATTGTTTTGTGATTTTACGATTTTTATGACTAATAACTATAAAAAATCGTAGTAATACGCAGATATTTAAAGAGATTATATAAACATTTATATGCATAAACACTACTACTACTACTTACTAAATTGGTGAATATATTTCTAACAAGAAATTATAGCAAATTAAGTTAACAAATTATATGTTTATAACAATTTCCATTCAAGTTTTTTTCTAGCGGTGTCATGCATATTTTGCCGATGATTTCATTAAAGTTTTGGGGAGAAAATAGGCTGTGACTCAATATGGAGTTAGCAATATGAAGATAGACATCTCTACCGATATAATTTGCCTTTTACTATGTTTGTCATCCGGTGCAGACTTTATTATACATATTATATAATAAAATCTGCACGGCGTCTGTCTGTCAACTCAAAATCTACTAATCCGATTTTCATGTCATTTTCAATAATACATAAAGCGAATTTCGAGAAAAGTTTAAAGGTATAATTTGTTAAGGTTTTGAATATGATAATATTTAGTGAGAAAATTGAAAACAAATCAATCCATACATAATATACCACGTGGGCGAAGATGCGAGTAGACTCTAGTTTCTTATAATACACATTATAAAATAAATTCTCCTAGTGTTACAAATGTCCGTGTACCTACTCGAAAATTGTCAAAGTTACTTACGTAATTCTCCAAGAATTCCGTGTGCACATTCTTGGCAGCATGAGTAACATGGCCAACCTGGGCTACGCTTGCAACCTGTGCTACAGGTGCCACAGCAACAGCTGGAGCATGCTGGGTATACACGGGAGAATGCTGAATAACCGGCGCCGAATACTGAGCCACGGACGAGGTAGCGTAATGAGCCGGCGCTGAATACTGAGCCACTGCTGGTGCTGCGTACTGAGTCACCACTGGAGACACATGAGCTATTGGTGCTGTGTATTGAGCAACGATTGGAGTAGACACTTGAGACACAGGTGTGTATTGGGAGACTACTGGTGCTCGGTAAGCAGCAGCTGATGCGGCTGATGAAGCTGATCCAAGAGTAGACGCAGACAACTGATTGTATTGATTCGTTTCAGAATTGTCAGAAGTAAACACTTGAGGAGACTGTTGTCTCAGCGATGGAGAGGTTGCGTATCCTGCTGAAGGTGCTGCGTATACTTGAGACACAACTGGACCGCTGGGCTGAGTGTTGTATGAGTTTAATGAGGCTCTTGAGTATGATCCACTTGAATACGATTGCTGAGCGTAATTCTGCGTTGCGTAAGAAGCTCTTGCTGGTGCTGTGGCGAATCTCGCCTGCAAAGGTGCTGCAGTTATCTTGGCTATGATAGGAGCTTGGGCATACGTAGCGAGAGGTGTTACTGTCCTTTGGGCACCGGAGTAGCCAGATGTTGCGTATCCTTGGGCATTCTGAGTGGAGTAACTGTTTGACTGATATCCCGTTGAAGGTTGGAACAGGGTGTTTTGGGAGTAGCCAGCGCTGTTTGAATATCCTCCAGAATTTGACAGCGATTGCGTGAATAAAGGCGCTGGGGTCGCTTGTATATCATTTGTAGTTAACTGCACTGCAGGCACAGGGTAGGAGTAACCGTCCCCACATCCCTGTGCATTTTGAACCTGACTCAAGTGGTAGTTCAGATCAGGATCGTGATACGCACACACACAGGCTAGAAGACCCGACAAAATTAGTACCTGTAAATGAAGTTCAATTTTATTTTTACTTCGCAAGTCAAAGACATGTCAGTTATAGATTTAGTACTAAGATAATGTTGGTTAAAACACCGGACACGGTGAATTTAATTGGGTCAACTAGATACAAAGCTTGGAGACTGTGTTGCCTTTAGAAGTCTCTGCCGTAGCACGATAGCTAATTTACAAGCTTCGATTTGGTATTTGCTATTTTCAAATACCTATTCAAATGCGTGAGAACAAGGCACCTGTACGAGTCACTTTATTTAAATTTCCTGGTTACCCAACAGATTTAAAATGGAATGACGTTAGACGTCAGAATTTAAAAATAAAGAAAAGATTATAAAAATTCAAATTTAGAATAGTTTTCAAATATGTTTTAATGACTATCTTGTACCGCTAAACAAATTAAAAAAAAATGAATGAATTTATTTAAACTAAATCAAATGTCATTGCAACTTACCGATTTCATGTTTTCTGTCACTGAGATTAATAAAGATTACACTATTAATAGTTTAAAATATAAACATTTCACTTAGTGCTCTAGAACATGAATTGTTTGGCAAAGCGTCATTCGAAATGAGAGCAAAGTGGGCCTGCAAAGTCTTATATAGCGATCTCATATGTGTAAGAACGGGTCACAGTTTTTCACATTCGCCTTAGGTTTTGTGGGTGTGGTACTATGAGTTAGTACTCCGGTCTGATAGTGTGTCACAGGAAGAAGATTGATTTGTGACTGCAGTTTATTTATAGCTAATTAAATTGTACTTAAACATTTTGCTCCATTTAGTATTTAAGTGATGTAATGTAATGAACTGTGGATAATTTATAAGTATTTATTATCTGTGTAAAGACAGCTCAGTGATTTATTTTTCGAACCGGGAAGTTTGGTTTGGAGTAGATGGAGAAATTTCTTATCTTAAGAAATGTGAATAAAAATAAACTAGTTATAAAAAATAGTTGCACACGAAGTGATTCTGTACTTTGGGGCAATAATAATAAAAAAATATATATCTCTTGAATATAAATCTGCAAATATCTAAAGCAAAATTTGTTTATTCGAAATTGGTTTTACAAGCAGTTTTCTACACTCAAACATTGCTTCAACTAATCCCGACGGTGAGTGGTCTTTGAAGAAGAAGCGGCAAGGACTCCTAAGGTGTTTTTTTTCCAATTTGCAATTGTAATTAGCAATGTTTACTACTTGCAGCTATAATATACTAAACTCATACCCAAAGTGTTTTTACTTTGAGTGTTTGAGACAAACGTCTTTTCTGTTATTCTTCATGCCAAACGCTAATAAAAATGTGGTGCAAAAAAATATATCGTATGTTCTTTCGTAATTCTCATACATGTTTAATAAGCGTTTGGCGTGAATAATAACAGAAAAGACTTTGTCTAGGGGCGTTATATAGATGGACAGACGCAGACCTACAGAATAGCTTGCTTCACGAAAGTAAAAAATAAAAAAACAAAAAGAAGCATAGACAATATACATATGTAAAATATGTATATACATGACTTAATAAAAAAATAAAGAACAAGTTTATTAAATATTTAAAAACGCAAGCTTTAATTACCTATAGATCCCTAATACAAACAAAATATAAAATTACATAACTGTATTGTTAACCGTTGAGGAGTTCCCTTGTCTGGAGCCAAACCTGAACGTAATATCAGCTCATGTTTGTCATAAAAATGCATTGTCATCGGGACAGGATCCTAATATTACTTAATGTTTCGAAAGAACTAACTATCATTGGGTTTTAAATAACTTTAATAATACAAAAATATTAAACTTTCTTATCCATCGGTAAGAAAAAAGTCTATAAAAAATAAAACTATAACGAATAGCGAATCAGCTGTTTACGTCAGTATATAAATGTACTACGTCTTTGGTTGTAGTGATTGCTGTAATACCAACTTATCTGGATAGTATCCATGTTTAAGCAGATAGATTATTGAAAATGGCCATTATTCTGTCGGGTTCTAAAGTGGACAAGATAATAGATTAATCGTTGCTTGCCTAGTGATAAAACTTTTATCAATCGAGTACAAAGCTTTTACCAATCAGATATTAATTTTCATTTTTAGGCTTTATCAAAGAATGTCTTTAAATATTCTTTTACTTTTTTAATAAATTTATTATGTAGGGACTTTGTATTGTAAAATTTTGACTTTCGTTAAGTGAACTTTTGGCGTCTACGAAGACAATAAACAATTTTCATTTCATTTCATTTCAGAAATGGCTTTGGCCGGATTTTTTATTCAGGATGTTTATAGACTTTAGGCATTGTTCTCAATTTTTTTTTAATATAATTTTCTTAAAAACGTTTTGCTATTAAATGTAATTAATATAGGGATTTTTTATTGTTGACTTTAATTAAGGGAGCTATTGGTCCTTGAAACGAAATAAATACTTTTCATTTCATTTCATATAGAACCAGTGACAAAGTCCATCCTATGTATATTGCCGACAAAAAACAATAAGGTCGTAACTTTTATGAGTTACCCTATTGAGTTACGCCCTTACCTTTTAATGATAAGGGCTTAACTGTTATGAGTTACATCCTTAATGTTCTGTCGTTTATTGTATAAATAAACGGCTGTACGCATTCGTATTCTAGGGTTAGGTTTAACTTCAGTGACGGGCTTGGATCTTAAAAAAACCATAACCGAAGAACAAATTTCATCTATCACATAAATGAATAATCGAACCCAGGACCCTGGCTACACAGGCAGAATCACAGCTAGCCAAAACAGCCTCAAGAATTAAAAAAAAAAACAATTATCAACCTCGTCTTCGCTTGCGTGGTGTGTTCGTAAAAAGCTTCTGTGTTATTCCAGACTATAATCCACTATAATAATAAATATAAGCGAAATTTAATTCAGATCAGTCCAGTAGTCATTACGTGAAAGAGTAACATCCATACATCCTCACAAACTCGCTTTTATAATATTTACAGGATACGGTAGCAACTTATCTGTGATCAACTCTTAAAACGAGAGTGTAACATTAGTAGTATGGCAATGACCACGTAACACTAGGTTAACAACATGGCCGACTGCCAATTCAACATCATAAAAAGAAATATGTTTAATGTTTTAATACCACTCAGCGACAACTTTTTTTAATGTTTTTGTAACACTAGTTACTGCCCTTGCTTCGTTGTGTTTTAAATTTAAAACGCTTTCATATGACCCCTTTTTCGTAAATTCGCTTACAAAAAAAATTATATATTTTTCGAAATCGGTCCAGTAGTTGGAGATTATAAATAAACTAGCTTTTGTCCGTGACCACGCGCCCCGCCACCCGAATGTCCGAGCGCCCGCGGGTTCATCATTTTATTATCTTTATATATTATACTATTTTTTCAAGATATTTATATAGCCTATGTCACTCAGTAATAATATAACATTCTAATGGTGAAAGATTTTTTGGAATCGGATCAGAACTTTATGATCATTCATTACTTACGTACAAAATACTTATATTTTTTCTTTATTATTATGCATAAATAAATATCTTTGGACAACTCACACACGGTCATCTGACCCCAAATTAAGCGTCAGCTTGTACTATGGTAATTAGACAACAGATAAACATACATATATATTTTTAAATACATACTTATATTGACATTTACACCCAGACGCACAGAACAAACATTCCTGCTCATCATATAAAAGCTTGATCTGGATAGGAATCGAACCCACGACCTTCGGTGTAGCAGTCATGTTCACTAACCACTAGACTATCGTCAATCATTTTTATTATGCTTATCATGTCCTTCTCTACATACTCTTAATTTTTATACTCTGTGATTCTCATTCTCTTATCTTTGTCCATCCTGGTGCGATGTGATCACAGCCATTTTGGTCGGTGACGCGTTGGTGACTTTTGGCGTTAGTATCTTCTTTTTATCGCGTTTATTAAAGAGTCGAAAAAAATAAGGTTAATTCTTTCATTTCACTTTTTAAAATGAGAACGATCCAACCGATCGAACACATCAAGAATGACCCTTATTTGAATGCCCCAAAACTCTTTTAACGCGATAAAAATGTACTATGCTTTTCGCGCCACTTTTTGAACATTTCCTTGGTCTGCTAATAAAAAAACAATGTACAGATCTGACAAAGTTAAAGTTTTATTATTAGTCTAGATAATTATTAAATTAAATTGTAACAAGTCCTTGTCTTTGTACTCGAGTATTATAAAGCAGTAGCCGTATAGATAAGCTAATTTAAATATATAGAGGCCGAACTCTTGTTACTCTTGTTTGTATGTTTGTCTATTAATACTTTTTTATACAATTGTGATTTAATACAACGTTCACACGTTCAGAAGTTCTCAAAGGTGTGTGAAGTCCGTAAATCCGCACTTGGGTAGCGTGGTGGAGTATAGCCTATACCCTTCACATTGTGAGAGGACACCTGAGCCCAGTAGTGGGACAGTTAAGGGTTGCGATGATTTCAGTTCAGAATGCATTATACCAGCGTGGTAGAGTATGTTATAGACCTCCTCAGTTATGAGGAAAAACCTCTCAGTAGTGGGCTATCTAATAGACTAAAGACAAGTTTACCTTTTAGGTACAATAAGTTATAAAATCAATTTACTTAGTCCTATTAACTCCTGTCCTGTGTAGCCCTCGACATGCAGCAGATTAAAAGCATGGCATATTGACTTTCGTCGTCCTAATTGTACTTATATCAGTACAAACGGAGCAAATTAGATCTGGAATTATTTAAATATATATAAAACTCTAAGGTGACTGATTGACATAGTGATCTATCAACGCACAGCCCAAACCACAGGGGGGATCGTATGTTATGACGTAAGCATCCGCTAAGAAAGGATGTTGATAAATTCTACCCCCAAGGGGATAAAATAGGAGATGAAAGATTGTTTGAAACTTTGTCAATTTTAAACCGATCAGGCTGAGACTTTGCATGCATATAGCTCCTATGACGTAGGCATTCCCTACGAAAGGATTTTGATAAATTCCACCCCATAATTAATAATAATACTTCTTAACGCGAGCGAAGTCGCGCGCAATTACTAGTTTCCATATAAAATTGACAAATTTCTATGGCAAAAATTCCAAGTTGAATTTGTACCTAACATTAGTTTTGACTAAATCTAATTGGTGCAATAAATTCATTTACAATCAATTATTCAGGTTTAAATTGCATCCATCCATCATGACATCAAGTTCTGGATGGTGTGTGAAGTCTACCATTCAGCACTTGAGCAGGCAGGGCTTTGGGTGCTGGACTATGGCCTGGAATTTCACAACGTCAGAACTGAACCCAGCTATGGGATAGTTATGGATTATAATGTGTTTATAATTGATGTAGGGACCTTTTATTCTTAAATTTAATTTCGATAAGTGAGGTTTTGTTTCCTAAGATGAAATAAATGCATTTCATTTCAATAAACAAGCTGACGGGTCACTTTATCGCCGTTTGATCTGGTCACCTATCGCCTAAAGTGTTAATTATGTTTGTACATATAGCGTAGGAAGAGAGGACGTTTCTTTGAGGCTACCTTCGATGATTCAACGTAAATTAGATACTTCATGGTTTATTCTCGAACATACTCTGTGTTGATTCTGGAACATACATATACTACTGCACCTCAGATGCTGGTGAAGAATAAAGAAGTAAGTACGAATTACCCAACTACATGCCATCAAGATTTCCATTTCCATCTGTAATTTGATTGATTGGAAGCCTCATATGACCTTAAAATGTTTGTATGATATCAGGTTATAACCAGCTAGCTTTTTGCCGTGACTACATCCGCGTAGTACCCCAGCCCACTTCATTCCCCTTTATCAAATTGCATCAAAATCGGTTCAGTAGTTTAGGCGTGAAAAGCTAACAGACCGACAGATACTTTCACGTTTATAATATATGAATAGTGTTTATAAATGCATATTTATTCAAGCTTAACAATACATCCAAAACGGATCAGCCGTTTCTGCACGCACATACCAGACAAAAAATCTTATAAATTGTTAATCTCAAATCTATTCTTTACTAAAATCCCGAGCAGTTAAAAAATCTTCCCTGACATAAAATTAAAATAATGAAATAAAATCCCACTGTTTATTTCGACTTAGGAACCAAAAGCTCACATAACGAAAGACAAAATTTTACAATACAAGCCCACTTGATTTATAAATTTATTCATAAAATATAATTATTTTGAGATCTATTCGTTATTAAAATCTCCAGCAGTTATCCCAAATCTTCTATGTATAGACAGCGATAACTCAGAGATTTTATTACCAATCAAAAGCATATTACCTAGAGATTATTTAATAACATGTGTCAAGCGAACGTCTAGTCTAGAACATCAGTTTTTTATTTTCCCTACGGTATAAGACCTATTGGTCTAATACAGGAAACGTTACTCAACCGCTATTAGTCCATTTGAATACGTACATATGAGAGTTGAAATTGAAATTTGTAATGTTGATCTCATTTACATGATTATCGAGTTTAATACACGTGCTAGTAAACCGCCTTGCTTAGTTACACCATAGGTTTTTAGGTATGTAATAAATAATGTTAGATTTAGATTTTGTACTCATATATTTTGTGTAGTTGGAATGCTTTTCTAGTCTGTTTGTGTTGTTATTTTAGTTTTTTATGTCCATGGGTGGTGATCGTTTGGCGTCAGGTGATCCGACTTCTTGTTTATCTACTTATGAATTAAAAAAATTTAGAATTCTTAACAAACAGCCCAATAAAATATAGAACTCTTAACGTTCAGCCTAAACTTAACTCTTAACAAACAGCCTAAACATGTGGACTTTGTTAGTGGAATTTGGAACCTAAACGCACTTCAAAGCATAGATGTCTGAATATATTTCTAGAAACCTTTAATTTCGGATGGATAGTTATAAATATTTATGATCGTAAGAAAGTGGTAGAATAAAATTTCGAACAATATTTTTTAGGGCACCTCCCTAGGGTATTTGTTTGTATTGGCCAGTAAAACTGGCTCGTTTCGCACTGGGCAGGTTTTGTTTTTTTTTACGAAGGGTTAATCTTTTAAGTTACTGGAACTTAAAAGTAGCGGGAAACATAAAGCTCGGTTTGTGTTGATCATACTTCTATCGACAGTTAAGGAACATAAAGCGGTCAAAAGGAAGGTAAGTGACCACCGGTGGCAAACATTTCGATACTTGGGTACGACACCAATCCGCATGTGAGCAGTGTGTTGGAGTATATACATTTACGGTCAGAAGCTGTGCTCAATAATGGGCTATTAATGGGTTGCAGCCAATTGGATAAAAGTGTGTTTACAATGAAGCTACGTATACCAAATAGTGTCAAAATAAATTGTGTACACTTATAAATTATAGTGAGAAAACCTTACTAAGGAACAAATTGACAAATGTTACGCGTGGCTATTAACACCAACATACAAAATACGTAACTAATTGCAATTCGATATATTTCATAAATTAAATCTCTCTGACAGTTCCATTTGACATATATAATTTACAAAATGGCGGTAATTTGAATCTTTTCTGTTTTCTGCAATCATTATTCATGTCGAATATTACTTAATACTTGAGCAATAACTAGTACTAGTTCAATGCTGATGTATGGAGATACCTAACTTGATGAATTATCTTATCGTGCCTGATAAAGATCCTATGGAAGAAAAAGCGTTACAATTTTAATTCAACACATGACATTGCCACCGATAGTTATGAAATATGTCTGCTCTGGTTTCTGACGTAATCGTTTTGAAAGACAATCATGCTTAAAGCCGGTACAAGTTAATATGTGTGGATTAAGAGTAGCAAACTGGGTCAGGGGTCTAAGTGAATCTGCCAAGCCGATTTATATTTATCTGGCAAAACAATGGTATGGTTGTAGTACATAAATAATCGTAGATAGGTGTGGATCGTGGGTGACGTTTCTGAGTTTGTCAATGTATACGGTTAGCAAATTATTAAACGTATAGGAAGTAAATTTATTTATTTAAAAAAATACAGAAATTTAATCAAAATGTGACTTTAATTTTTTTTTTATGCGTATTGCAAGAATTCGAGTTCAAAATTAAAATTTTGACAGAAGGATATTTTGGCCAGTATGTTCATATTTAGATTAATCGAAACAAAAACATCTTCAAGCTATGTTGACTGTTTTTATATTAAAAAATATGTATGTAAATTACCCCTTTATTCGGTCAGGTTCGTTTACGGTAATTTTCTTAGAAAGTTTGTTATGTATCATACATATTTTTAAAAATTTCAGATTAATGTTATTGTTACAAGTAAACTATTATACATTATTGTATTTATTTCTAGAAGGGTGTGGTGATACGCAGACAGTTTAACCTTTACATTGTGAAACTGGCAAAGGCTGAATGGTTTACGCGTTACGTATTTAAAGCTTTGTTGACATCCTGATATGATATCGTGCTCACGAGTTAAAGTTTACCAATTCCCGAGTTAACAGCTGTTAGAATATTCTCTATATAAGTAATTCAACGGAATTTATTGTTTGTGATAAATCGATTATGAACTCGGAAAGGTGTTGAAGTTTAAGGAAAAATTTTGATCGAAATAATTATGGAAGGTTTTGATTATTTTTTTAAAGTTACAGAATTTAATTTAAAAAATAAATAACCTTTAACATAAAAGACGGTTACACTAGAGGAAGTTTTGGAGGAATGGAATTTGAAGATGACAATTTGTTTGGAATTTTTTCATTGTTGCAGATAAAATAATGGCCGAGTATTTAAACAATTCATAAATTTTATTCTTATGTGTTTACTCGTCGATTTTTCTTTTTTTGGTCTATGTGGATGTATGTTGGTCTTTGGAAACTGTATGCGGACGAGAAAAGGTCACTCAAAAGTAAAAAAAAAAACTAATAAAAAAATATTAAACTCAACGACGCACTGATATTAAGGTTGTAACGGGAGTATTCATAATATAAATTTTGACACGTGAATGTCCATGTACTTCTTTGTGTTATCGTTGCAAATTGTAATATGCAATTTTACTAGTATTGAGCAACAAGTGTGCTACTCGCCTACGCACTATCGCTTCGCTGTTGACATCACGACAGTATCGTTCTGATGATCTTGTCGTGCTCTCTGGTAGTCAGCAAGAAGCCAAAAAATACTCTTGTGCAAATAGCACATTGAATTTCTAGGTTTTATTTATTTTAAATAAGTTAGCACTTGACTAGGATTATTGACTACTTATAAAAGTAAATAATTCCAATTACGTATAATTATTAGAAACTGGCCTCGCTTCGGAAGAATCTTTTACCAGAAAAAGTAGTTATTGTGATATAACTGTATAATTTCATCTAAATTAGTTCAGCAGTTTCAGAGTTGCCGTAATAATTTTAACTTGTTATCCCGCGGGATAAAAGCCGTTACTTGGGACAAAACTAGTCCTATAACAATCTTCGGGTTTTAAACTACAAATTTGCCAAGTTTTATCTTAATCTGACCGGTGGTTTTCACATAAAGCTCGAAAAGACATACAGACAATAAATAAAAAAGAAAAAAAGTTTTATATCGATAATAGAAGCTCTATTATCGATACTCGGTTATCGATATAGAACGTTCCGTTTTCTTTATTACTGCATTAACATGAAAAATAAATATATGTACAAAGTTTACCCCGTTACAGTTTTATTAGAATAGATATAGCTTTCGTATAGTAACATTAGTATTTAAACATCACTATTGCGGTATTAGTCGTATACAACACCCTCCTCAGATTACGGATATTATTTGACATTTCCCGTATCCGAATAATGAGTTGTTAGCTGACATAACATATAAAGTACTCGACTATTATTTATTCAGTCTTTCTACTGATTATATAGTGAACTAAATAGTATTACCTCAGAAAATGACACCTATCGGAAACGTAGAGCAACTTGTGTTTTAAGAATGGTTTATATTACACAAGGAATAGAATATATCTATACTAATATTGACAGGCCGGTGGGTCTAGTGGTAAGTGAACCTGACTACTACACCGGAGTGTGGGTTCTTGGGTTCGATTCCCACCCAGGTCAAACTTTTCTGTGATGAGCAGGAATTTTTTTTCTGTGTGGCTGGTGTGTAATAGAAATATGTATCTATTTAATTATGTATTTAAAAGTATATATGTATGTTTATCAGTTATCTGATCACCATAGTACAAGCTTACGCTTAGTTTGAGGTCAGACGGCCGTGTGTGAATTGTCCAAAGATATTTATTTATTATTTATTAATATTAAAACTGTAACAGAGTCAAATCTGTATATTAAGTATTTTTTGGAAAATTGTAATTCAGGAGACTTTCTTATCGATATAGAGACTAATAATTATTTTTTTGGATTTATTGTCTGTCTGTTCGAGCTTCACGAAAACACGAATGGACAAATTTAGATGAAACTAGGCATAGTCAAAATTAGTATGGCAAATCCGAAAGCAATGGACCAATTTAGATAAAATTTAACATTTTGGTCGCGTATGTAAGGACAATAGTTATGGGATATTTTTTTCCCAGAAAACTGCTTTGTTTCCGTGGTATTTATCCCTATTAAGGTTAAAATTTGTACAGCTATTCTGAAACCACTGGATAACTTCTTCCGAAGCGAAGCGAGGGCGCTTTCTAGTCTGTTACAATTACATATAATATTGAACGTTTTGAACGTGAAACGTGGATTGGAGAATAGTGGCAAATTGTGAGCCCTTCCGTGCTTCGTAGGGCACAGAACCGGCTACTATCGTTGGACGGTGGTCGTTAAGTCTAGTCGGAGGCTTTCATACGGCTACAATATACTGATAAGACTATATTCTTACTAAAATTATAAACGCGAAAGTAACTCTGTCTGTGTCTTTTGATTTGATTAAATTTTTATGAAACTTAGTACAAAGGTAGTATAGAAGTTAAGGAAAAGCATACGCTATTATTTTTGCGAAAAAATACTTAAAGGGGTTGAAATAGGGGATGGAAGTTAGTATGATGTTCGTCCTTACAGACGATATGAGCATAATATTTTGTATTTAGGCACTAGATTTGCTGGGGGCTGCAGGGAGGTGGGGGTGAAGAAGGGGGGTGATGAAGAAGTGGGGGCTTGAAGGAGGGTGGATGAAGAAAGGGGGGTGAAGAAGGGGGTGTGAAGAAGGGTGCTGAAGAAGGGGCGTATACCACGCGGATGTAGTCGCGGGGAAAAGCTGGTCTTACATTCATATAGTTCAAATTACAAAATAATAAACGGATGTTAGGAATATATCTTAAATAAGTCTGCAATACGGATTCATACTTTTATCATCATCAAAAGGATCTATGAATCAAGGTGGGGCTTTGGCTCTTTTAATGGGAGGTGTAAAGACCACAGGTCACATTGGCCGAGTGTCGATTGGCAGTCATTTACGCTGGAGAACTTTCTGGCGAGGAAACCTCACGATGCATATCGCTGAGATACAATTTAATTAAAGTGCCTTAATTATGATTATAATCTTATTAAGATAATAATTAAGTGATGAAGTAATTACTTAAAGTATCTAATTAAAATATATTTCAAATACAATTCAATTCAATGATAAATTATGGTGTTTGTTACATTTTTTGAATGTGAGTCAACTCCATCGTTCATTAAACTCTGCGTTAAGTGGTCTTGGAAGAAGAAGCGGCAACTCCTACGGATTTTTTTTATATCGTGAATTTTTAATGAAATTAACTTAATGATTAAATTAATTGATGATGAAATTGAACGATTGAAACGACTTTTTAAGTGACATTCAATGTATTCTTGTAGTACAAAACAGTTATAATATAGAATAGTGGTTACATATGCATTGTTGAGCATTGCAAAATTGTTTAAAATAAAATTTAGGAAAAGAAAATTTAATTAAAATACGTTATTAAAATTAATTACAGACTTACAATAAAATTGAAATATCGAGACATTCCATTCTATTTATATGATTAGATGTCAGTAATAATTGTAGGTAGCCTACTTATATTATAAATGCGACAGTTTGCGAGGATGGACAGATGTTTGTTACTTCTTCACGTAAAACTATTGAGCCGATCCGGATTAAATTTGGTACAGAGATAGATATATATAAGTAGTATGATAAACACAAACGCTGCTTTTAATCAACGGTCCTACCACGCTGGCGAAGCTGCCGACGGAAACTATTTTATTAGAATTATATAAAATGTATATGTACTCGTATTTATATTTTTGTCAACCCTACAAGCTACAATTCAGTGTGAACTATAGCCCTGTGGGAGCCAGCAATTGCAATATACTTTGACATTAAGCTCCGTAATATCGACCTCTAAATTTCCTTGATAAGTATCTGACACTAAACACTATAGACTGCGTTTTTTTTACTTCTTTAAATCTATTAGTAAAGTTTCTGATGATAGTTGGGTGAATGAATCGATCGATATATGTTTGTATCACTTCTATGTAAAACAACTGAACGGATTTGATGATTTTTTTCAATGAAAACAGGCGCCTTATATGCATTAATGTCAATACCATACATTTTAACACAACCGCTAGTTTCGTAACGTAAACGTTAAGAAAACATACACAATATTCAAAAGAGGAAAATCTGTCAGCCACTCCCCTATATGTAAAATAAATAGGTCAATAATATTTTATATTAATTGTACATATATTATATTAGTATATCATATTATTTTGCATTTAAACATATAAAACAAAATATAAAAATTGTGTGAGTTGCATCACTCAAGAACGGTTGGGTCGATTTTTGTGATTAGATACAGGAATGGATTTGATTTTGGAACGAATGAATAGAATGAATGACTAAGTAAGCTTGGTGTACCTATGATAAAATAAATAAGTTGACTTTGAATTTATTAAGGAATTAAAAAAATATATAAAAACCATATAACATATTTTTCTTTGATTCATTAATTTAGTATTTATAATTTGACATAATATTTTTTTTATTAATTCCAAGAGGGTACGAAATTAATTGGGTTTGGCATTACGTTAAGCGCAGAAATTGCTTTTATTTTACTCCTATTTTGAACTATCTAAAACCGCTTACAATATCGGCATAGCATAAAAACTTATTGAACAAGATCTAGACATTTACTTTGTATATATGTACATATGTACGTAGGTTCTAATTATGCACGAAAAAATATGATAAACAAGTTGTAGTTGCAATTTCAAGGCAAATCATAAAATCTATGTCATTGTTACGAATATATTAATGTTTGAAAATTTTACTCTTATATTTTTACTCAGTAACAAGGTTAATTTATTATTGATCCATATATAAAAATATGTTTATGTTTTTGATCTCAATGCGCGGCCAAATTGCTAATCTGATATCGATAAAACTTTGATAACTTATTGTTTATATTTGCTCGAAGGTCTAACTGATGTGGGTACAGCCAAAACAGGTATAGAAAAAGATTTTCAGCGTGATAAGTTCTTACTAATATACTTTGTTGAAATTAAAGATCTGGAGAAAACTGAAAAATTCAAAACAAAGTCTGCAGGTCCAAAATTTTATAATACAGCCCACTTGAATTTCTCGTACCTGCAAGTAGATACCTATTTATTGTCGGTAAACTACGTAAGCGATTCGTGAGTTAAGTATTATGCATAAATTTTAATTACAGGGTAGTACAACACACGTGCTTTGTTATCAAAGGTTCTACTCTGTGGTGGTACGCATATGTAGTAACTTATGTCGTTTAAAAGTGGTTAGATACGAGCCCCACGCCTTGCTAACGCAAACTTGTGCGCTAGTTATTCTCAAAGTATAGTTGGATATAAAATCTGATACAAAATTTATGCTCGGTACACAATTAATATAGAATGACCTTGATGTTTTATCAAAATCGACGTAGAATACCCCACGGTAAGAAACCAGCTAATATATCGACGTTGTGTCTTCAACAGCATGTGTAAATATATCGTCTGCTTACTAGTAAAACATGATAAATGCATTTTTTTACCAAACAGAGTGAAAAATACAGTTACATGTATTTTTTAATGCTCTATCTACTGGTAAAATCGAATAAATGCAATGTCTAACGGCAGCTGAGATAACGAGTTTGTAAAAGTGATATCTTCCAATGTTTGTACAAAGTGGACCAGTATGACATAATAAATAATCTTATAACTTTAAAGCACTTCGGTTTATACAGGTACACAATAATAAATACGATT
>DWJZ01002964.1:0-18073 GCA_018249125.1 Asbolis capucinus
AAGATTCAAATACAAAACAGAGACTTCATTAAAGGCAATTAGAGTCATACTCTTAAACGAAGTGTACCGTGTCCATACTTTTAATTTTTTTATATTATAAAAATTATCAGTGTGAGTTGGCTAAAAAAGAAATTTTATAATAAAAATGCCAAGTTAATAATTTTTTTTATTTGTATGCGGCATGTATAAACAAGTAGGTCATGAATAGGTAATTGTACATGTTTGTTACGCTACTAAACCTTATTAGAATGCTTAAATTGGCGAACTATATCCTTGTGCCCGTTTTAACTTCAATTAAAATAATATTCTCTTTTGAGGTTGCTTGGCAAGACTGCTCAGCGTCTAAAATGTTGCCTACTTTAGTGTTTCGTATTAAAGTTTGTTGTTTTTAAACAGAATAAATCATTTTCATAAAGTAAAACTCCCGCACCCAGAGTCGTTAGTTATTACTTAATGGCTTCTTAGTAGAATTAGTTAGACTCTGCGTGCGGCAGTTAGTAGTTTGTTTAGTTAAACTAATGTTTAATTCTTTTCGAAGGAGGAATCGATATTTTAAGAATCTTTCATAAAAAGCATATAAATGCAAGTGTGTAAGGGCTAATGCAATATTTTGTGCATTTTATTTTTTTGTGTTAAACGCTTTCTTTTACTATATTTAAAAATACGCATTGTAAAAAAACATACCTTGTATTATTTAAATATATCAAATTCGAACTTTATGACTTTGCACTGTGGCCCTTATACATATGTATATAGGAGTAATCAATCGATATTAAGGTGGTAAATATATACTTCATTTAATAATTACACATAATTAGAATTAATATGAATTTCCCTAGCACAGGCATATATTAAGTTAATAGTACTTTATATATACAACCGTGGTATCTTTTAAGTCTTTTGGTACGTTATTTAAAACATGGTTGCTAATTAAGATAATATAATCCATTTTCTTAACGTTTGAGCCTTATATTAATATTTTTCTTGTATTTATGTGTCTATAGAAGAATCTCCATAATTTATTATGTAGTTAATGAAATGTGCCGTTTTTGTTTTTGGTCGTTGACATTACAAGTTTTATATCATCGCATTGGCGCTTAAGGAAGAACCTTATTATTCTTTGTATGTAAATGTGCGTAGGAGCTGAGCTGACAAATATACTGTCGTTGTTGAAATTGTATGTCACAGGCAAAGTGTAGTAATACGGCATTTTTTAGATTGTCTGGAGCTTGTATTTAAGACTGGTTTGTTTTACCGATGTGTAAAATAGTCAAGTTTACAAATTGTAAAGTTTTTTCGCCTTGAATAAAATGAAAGGTAGACATTTAGGTTACAAAACATTTAGGTTAGGGATCCTGTGTGGGGCCATTCAAAGTTTTTTTATCAATATCTCTTCTCCCCTACTAAAACATAAAACGTGAAATGAATCTTTTTATATACGTAGTCTGAAAAAAATATTTATTACCAGCTGTACCCGACGCGCGTTGCTACGCATCAACTTGTCAACCATGTATCCGATCGATATAATTTTGGTACCAAAACCTTTTCCAGAGAATTCTGAACAAGTTCATAAAAACATCAGTGCTCTATCTCCTACCTTTTCAGACTCTGTGAAGGACAAACAAACAAATAAATTTAGATATATTCATTATTATTTTTTTAATATTTTGTTATTCATTTTATAGTTGATGTAGGAATTTTGTACGGTAAAATTTTAAGACGTTTTAACGGTTTTCATTTCATTTATGTATTCTTAACGATTCCTGGGAGAATACTGGATTACACAAATAGCGAGTTACATATGAAATCATAGTTAGGTAGACAGGATAGTTCATCGACAGATTATGGGAGTGAATAATATGATATTTTAGTGAGCCTCCTTTTTAATCTTTTTAATAAAAATAAATGTATATGGCAAAATATCCAATACATCAAATTACAGCAAAAGCTTTTAATTAAAATACTATCGTTTAATTTAGTTGATAGATGCTTGCAGTTCTTTTTAAATCGTAATTAAACTTGTAAACACTCTAGTAGATCAGGGGTTTGTTATAAACGATAATATCATACTTTTACCACTTTTCAATGTGACAATAAGCGAGATTTGTAAAAATTAAGTAATAGAAACATATTTATTACGCAACTCTTAAAATATTATTTCGTCATGCCATTTGTTACAAATTATGCCAAGATGAGGAAAACAGACTAAAGGTACGGTAAAAAACAGACAGCGTAGCTTAAAATCAAATATGTTTTATAAAATACTCTTTTAGTTGATGAAATGAACTACATATACCAAATTTCATATCCCCCTTTAGAAGGATATGAATGTAATTTCTTTGAGTTATATAAATAAATAATAAATAACCTAAATAATAATTGTTTGAAAAATCTATTTAAATAAAAACGAATCTTTGTTTGTGAGTTTGATTGTTTTTCCTCTAAGAATCTGACTTTGCAGGAGATAGAGCACTCGTGTCTTTACCAACTTTGTTCAGAATATTCTGGAAAACGTTTTGATACCAAAGTTATATCGATCAAATACATGGTTGATTAGTTGATGCGCAGGAACGTACGACGGGTACAGTTAGTAACTTTAAAAAACGATAAAGTTAGTACATAATTTACTCCGCTTAGTTGCTACCATAGAACACTTATGCATGTCACAATAATTGTACAACAAACGGACCGTTGAGGAATATTATACAAACCTGATGTGATCCAAACAACCCGTAGTTAGATATGAACTAAAAACTAAACCCATGCTAGTCTATGCGCTGATTACTGATTACACAACATGCCTGCACTCCGTCAGAAAGTGAATGTGACAATTCTTGAGCACCGCTCTCTCTTCACGATACGCCGCACGATAAACTCGCAAAGTTTTGTTTTATTGGGGTGAATTTCAACATAGCCGTAGAATATCGAATTAAATATTATCTTTGTTAATTTTTTTCCAATTAATAAAAAACCTTGCATTCAGTAAATAGTTTTTAATTTGATCCATATTATTAGCACACTCATAAATCCTTAATTATCTAATTATTTTTATTTATTAAGGAGCTTAATGAATATTAAGAATATTGACCTAGTACTGATGTACTAAGTCATTGAAGCTACTCACACGGAAATAATAATAAAAAAATCCTTTGACACCAATATGAAACACTTATACTTTTTTCGGGGACATGCAAGCAAGTAAAATACGTCCACCCATGATAAGATAACGACTTCAGCGACGCTACGTGGTTTGTTATTATTATTATAGATGTACTAGACAACATTAAGGGAGGCTAGTGTTGTTGTAAGTGCCATAAACTTTCAGCCACCAAAACGAAGGATACTGATATCTGCGATATACGTTTTACTTGCCAATTAAAAAACTAAATTTTGATTCCTAACAATACTATCACTATATAAATAAAAATGGCCGTATATCATTAAAAATGTAGATTAATAAGTGGCAAAGGTATGTTTTGCCTTCTAACAAAAACACATTAGAACTGTATGTTCGTTCTGCGCTGCCGATTACATCCATGCCACGCAAATTTGTTGGGAAATCCACCCATTAGACAAACATGAATAGCCGAGAAAAACTGAATGATATCGCGTAAAGAATATCACCGATTAGCACGTGAATGTACGTTCACCTACATACTCGTAGTACATCTAAATATTGCAGTAGCTGATCGACCACGTACGAGACGGGACGTGGCTAGATGACTGCTCATATAAAATATGTACACGTTATATACCAAAGGGTCAGTCTATTTTTTATTCTTCTGTGCTTTAAACGATAATAGGTAGACTTGAAATTTTTGGAGAATGTAGGAATAGGTAGTGAGAATGTTGCAACAGCAAATGAAATAAAAAAAAAATAAAGGAGATCTCCATAAAATAAGTATCTGTGGGCACACTAGTGCCGCCGCCAAGTCGAGCAAATAAGTGGCACGCCCGTACCATTTCTTCCTCGTTAGTATTATATAGCTACTATTGCAAAAAAAAGTTAAAAATGGTATGCAGAGTACAAAGAAATCAGTATATTTAAACAAAAATATTGCACGATTGTGCGGAACTCTTAGTGTGGATCCAATTTAAACTTAAAGAGTTTTTAAGTCGGTATAATAAGAATGAGTACTTAGGTTTTTCAAAATATAATGATGAGGTTGGTCCAAATAAACTATTCAGCCCAGACACAACTATTAATGTTATAAATGTAAAATTTTCGTCTTTTTCCGGATTTTCATCATCAGACCAACTCCGTGTCTCCATATTCTGTTGAAAATTATTCTCCACACAGTTGACAATTTTCATTAAGGTAAACTTGCAAGAACGGACCAAATCCAAGGTCTTAGGTTTTATTTTAAAAAGCTTGTTAAAAAAGAGGACATTATGCAACAATTTTATTTCAGTAATTGTAAATTGTGCACTCAGTTGATTGTACCTTGCCATGGCCGGCCTCAGGTCAGCAATTACCTGCGTGGTGGGTCATGGACTACATGTTAGGTCATACGTAAACTGAGTGTAAAATTATGGAAGGAGTAACATCCATTTATCCATCCTTACTAACTTTCGATTTTATAATATTATTGGGATACATCTAGGAGCCGTTACATCAACATTCCAAATATGAGGGGATTATGCTCTACCTTATACTTTTATAGGTCTTGAGCCGAGTTTGTACTAACCCAAATGCATAGCAACGGATCTTGGTTAGGAGAAGGCATAGAAAATCTAGAGATTTCTTTTTAGGCGTATTTACTTACAAATATACCCCAAAACAAATATTTTTATAGTTTTGTTGGTTTATCTACGCACTTGTAATTATAATTTGTTATTACTTATTACTTTTTATCTCAGAAACGGTTTGCCTAATCGCAATAATTTTACTAATTATTACAATAAAACTGAGGTAGCGTAATTATAGTCTTTATTTTAATTTTAAGTCCATTCACAAATACAGAAGATAAGCGAAAACCGTTACTAGTTCCAAAAAATATGAGAACAGTTTATTATGAAAATAACAATTTATACACATACTATACACATACATAAAGGCGCATTTTAACGTCTTTAAAATATTCTTAATGATTGCAAACACATTGTGCGATGTGATTAAACAATAATTGCAGTTGATGTAAATATAAATAAAAGAAATAATCAAACCTTCTTGATAATAAATTTGATAATTTATTACTTAAGAAAAAAAAAAAGAAAAAATCGTATACGTAAAAAGCACCGAAAACCACCAAAAAACTAAATGTTCAGGTATACAGCCTCAACTGGGCTTGGCTGCGACCGGTTCAATACCTTATTTAGTAGTTCTCAGCCTTAATTAGCTCCGAGTAAAAACATGTCTAACTGTTAACTGTTAAGAGAAGAAAGTTTAAAATTTTAATGTACAAGGTTTGCTGTTAAGGAAATGTTGAAGTAATTAGAATTAAGTCTCTTTTACGTCAGTACGCTCATTAGTTCATATTTTATTTCCAGTATGTACTTTTTCTTTCCTTTATGTACTTCCAAACGTCGGACGAGAGTCAAAGGTTTCTCGAAATACTATACGCAATAAGATCACTTGTATTGATTGCTAGGGTGTACAATTTCAACCCCACTCTCAATGGCACCCACGTAAGATGTTTTACTTACCTTCTTAACTGCTTTCATCAGTTTTAAACACGTAATCGATGTGTATGATAAAAAGCCTATTTGTATTAATCGTCTTGTTTGAAAATCGTCAATTTTGTTGATGCTAATATTTCTAAGAGACTCATGCGTCATTTATACTGAAAAAGGGATAATTTCTTAATTCTGTTATCCGTCTCTGAACATTTTAGTGAAATAATAATTACAAGGTTTGTGTATATTTTAACATTTACTCGCTGACAATGGGTTAAGTCCCTGCTATAGATGTGGAGTATATGGTATATGTAGGTACTTAAGAACCGGCATCTCCAGAACAGTTAAATGAGAAATTTGATTTTTCGCTGACTTCAGAATTTACGTATTTCAGATAAGAAGTAATAACGGTAAACCGGCCAGATCTTAATTGGGCTGGTGTGGATTTAGTTATGTAAATATACCTACGATTGTGCTCAGTTCCCTATACCAAGAAAAATAAAAATTTCGAATTCCGTATTGATAATGTTATCCTTGGATTGTTAGGGTGACGTTAATCTTTACTTTTTTTTATTTCGACCCGCAATCCAAGCGCGCTTTGGTGAAAGGAACCTGACTTTTCATGTTTATACTGGCTGATTATAAAACACATTAAACCAAGTTCAAAATTATCATACATGTGTTAGATGTTGTATCTATTTATTCGTTATATTATGACCTTACAAGGGGGAATAAATGGGAAGAAAACGTTGATATTTCCCAGTTGACTTCGAAGACAAGTCTACTATCCCCAGGAATAGGCATAGACACCATCTAGTTAATATTAAAACAACCAAGGGTACATATTTTTTCTTCATTAAATTAATTTTAATGAATATAAAAATGCTAAGTTATCGCCGTAGATAATGTTTCTCCCATCCAGAACCGATTTAAAGTGTTGTAATCCCAAATTGTTTTCATATAACGTTTCATATGTAGATCGCCTCTAAAACCTGCCAATATATTACGAGCTAGGATTCTCATTATTTCCGACACTAAGTAGGTGTATTGTTTGTACAGCTGCCAGTAATAATTTGGTCGAAATTTATGTAACCTTAATAACAATTTAATTTCCTAGTTCCGTACCAGTTGTAGCTAACAAAATTTATTTATTAAGTCTTTCAATGATACCAGCTACGATACTTTTACTTTTAAGTTACATAAGAATATTATACTATTTAAACACAGCCATGGACTTTATTAAAATGGTTTTAAATTGAAAAAGTAAAGTACTAGCCGCAATTATTCCGGCTTCCTACAAACGTGCAATATTAAATCGGAAAAATATGTTTCATAAGGCCTATCTATTGCACTTTATTTAATTTCATAATATTGGGTTATAATGGCGAAAGAAAACACAACAGTAACAAAACTGTTTATTGTATGCGGTCTATATAAATCTTTTTTCATTATTACATACACTATTTATTTTTAATAAGTAAATAATAATAAATATCTTTGGACAACTCACACACGGCCATCTGAATCCAAACTAAGCGTTAGTATGTGTTATGGTGATCAGACATTAAATACATGCTTAAATAAATATTTCTATTACACACCCAGACATGCTCATCACAGAAAAGTTTGACCTGGATGGGAATCGGACCCACGACCTTCGGTATAGTAGTCAGGTTCACTAACCACTAGACCAACCGTTTTAGTATGTATTTGTGGTAACAAAGCAGCTAAGGAGACACATTCTGTAAAAAAATGTCTGTCTGTTAGGGTCTACTAGTAAGAAGAAAGTGATAGACAGACGGACGAACAACAAAGTGTTAGTATCTATTCTCAGTGCATATTCATTCTGGATTTTTTACTATACAAAGTTGTCAAATTTAGTTTGAGATTGAATGTAACTGATCCGGTATTTTGCGTACGGAATCAGAAAAACAATAGTATGCCAACTTCCATTAATAACATGGTGCTAATATCCAATGTTTAATGTTAAAACAATGAAATATTTTGCAATATTTTTTTATTACATTTTACATTTTAGTTTACTTACATATTAAATTTTAGATTAATATTTTAACCTGTCACCACATATTTAACCCAAGGCAAACAACAGATAAATAATAATGTTAACGTGTCCTTTATATCCAGGTCAATAATCTTATAACAATAAAATCTTTTATATTGTATGTTTTATATTGCTTGTTTGAGTAGCCGTACTCAAGCACGGTTATGCGCAGTGTTACGTACATATATCTAGTAGTACATCTACTTGAAATGATAGCGTCTCTTTATCCACTCTCAAAGATTCAATAATCTTATCAGACCTTCTATTACAGTCTGGGTATTGAGACCGGTAAGAAATCTTACGAACTATCAACTTAACGAGTTGCGGTACCTACATACTCAAGCATGTATGTATGTCTTTTATGTAAATGAATCCCAAGATCACCGAAATGAAGAAAATACATTTAAATTTGATATAAAATGTAACACGGTCTATAAAGTGCAGATTGCAAGTCTTTGACCATTGAAACCGGTTATAGCAAATTTGAGCGGTTTGGTCACTATACAATTACATTAATCCTATGTATACAACGATTTTTTATACGAACAGCAAATAAATAATTAGTCGAGCCATGCGATGTTAAGTGCTCCTTTTTAACTGTATATGTTATCTTGGAAAGACATCGTAAGTAAAAATGTACATACAATTATTTGTGTTTGTTGTCTTCTTGTGTGAAGATAAGTTTAGTAAGTATGAACTTATGTAATTGACAAATACAATTTTGTTGGTCGTATGGAATAATAATTTTGAACAATTTTCGACTTTTCATTTACGAGATTTATTTATTGCTCGTTCAATATTTGTTTATAAATATATGTACTTTGTTTTGGTCGTGTTATTACTCCAACACGAATGCAGTTGATGTTTTAAAAGCCGATTGTTTGTAATAAGTATAATTTAACTAACATTATCGGTAATAGTAGTAAACAGTCACTATTTCTCTATTATTATAAACATGTAGAAGACATAGAAAATTATAAATATCTGCGTAAATTTGTGCAGTGTTATCTGTGGCAATATTTTTTCTTTTTTCCCCAGTCATTATGAATCAATTGAATTATGTATAAACGGAATTAACTGATCATAAATATACAAGGCAATTTGTTTATTTTTAATTTCGTGTTGAACGTTGTTTCGATTTTTACGCTTAGATAGATAATGCAAATTACTACGATTATAATGTGAATTAGTATTAACATATTCATAATTTGACTTACTTTGGCGAGTAGATAGTAGTTAATTCAAGTAGGTACGTATAGTATCTAACTTTGTACCTATTGGAGTTATAATATTTACGCTAGACGGGTGATGACTTTCGTTAAGGTTCGTAACTCACCTACAATTTGATATAGTCAAATAAGTAAATGAATAAAATATTATATTTGATGAGGTATATAGATATGTAATAATAAAATTAGAACAGCATCATAGTCGTCATAGTCATAGTCGAAGTCGATTAAATAAAAATCTATAAAACCTAATGAAATCAGTTTGTAAATAGTAAATATAATAATAAATAAATCAGTTTTATTAGGGATAACATTACTCGTTACATATCGCTCATATTTAATTGGTACTACTACATGACAAACACAAGAATCGAATAAAAACTATTAAAACGGTATAACCCAGTACAAAGTTATGAGGTAACCAACCAAAAAATGATGATAAATCTAGATTTTCTTGCTTTTTGTAAAAAATACAGTCGAATTAAGAACTGTCTTTTTGAAGTCGGTTAAAACAGAGCAGACGACAGCCCATTTCGGAATCGTTCTTCCCTTACTGACAACTTGGCTTTTTTTTACAAGTACCTAAGCTATCACCGCCATTGAAACTACAGAAATCTGTTAATTAAAAAAGAGTAACCGAATATAGTGATCTCTATCGAAGCATGAAGCTGGCCAGTGTCAATTCTTAGCATGCACTGTTGCATTGGTCAATAGTCAGCGTCTATGTACCTTCGCTAAATCTTTCGTCGCAGCACTCGCCTTGACCCATCCGAGACAATGACAAAACTACTTGATGTCGCTTGTGTACGATTACATTTTCCTTATCGATTGGAGTGCAACTAAACAATTATCAACAAGCTAAGTTAAATAAATTTTTGTCCGACCTTTATCATATTTTAAAGAGTTTATATCACATTTTTTTTAAATTGAAACAAAAAAAAAGCTATTTATTACTTTAAATGGACATAAATATTATTATTAGTCCATAATTAAGTACAATCTTAAAAAAATATAATTTATGGATTTGTAATTCTTAAGTAAAATAAAACTTTTATATTTTTTTAATGACCAATTACACTTTTGCAAAAATCGGTTGAAGCTTTCACTCAGAATGTAGGGCGACAGTAAGTTTTCTTAATATTAAATAATGGGTAATTATTTATTATAGAGTTCTAATCAAACATTAAATATAAGACTCGGCTCTGTCCGTCCGTCCTATCACATGAGTCTAATGAACAAAACTGGCACACACTTATTTTTTTTACAGAACAGCTAAAAGTGTCGACACTACAACAATATTCTGCCACTGAATATAGTTTAAAATTTAAAGTCACTATACATTTTTTGATATAAATATACCTCAGTAGTACGGAACCTTTCGTATACTCATATACTTTCACTTGACCGTTTTTACATAAGACTTACTTATTAGTTCGAAAGGACATGCACGTGATCATGTTGAAATCGCATCTAATTTGGTTATTCAGGTAAACAAAGCTATCAAATTTATAAATCCTACTGAATCTATTTTGGGTGTCAGTTTTATTGCCGATTTTTAAAAGTTTCGCAATCGAAAAAATTTACTTCGTAACATCACACAATTTGGTGTTAACGTATGACAAAAGATTTTTTAAATATAGGAATATCCTTTTACATATGATTACGTAGTGTAAATGGCCATAGCGGTATGTAGGTCAATAATCGTGAAATGTAGTGTTCTATGATATCTATCTGAGGCAGGTATTGCACACCCGTTACTTCGACAAAAGATATCCTATCACTAAAGATACACACATTACCATGCGCTATGCGATGTATTGACATAAAAATTAGTATGTGGATTAGTGTGTGATAATATAATTTAAAGACCAGTTTTAAACATGTAAAATAAAATAGTTAGGCAATCATAGGTTCAAATTAATAATAGGTTATATAATGACAAGAATGCTTCGCAACCATTGACATTACGTGTATAAGACATTACTTTTTATGTCCTACATGAAATATACTATTTAAATTTCAATTGGAGTTAGGTACTATCACTAAAACACACACACATGTATATAAGTACCTATATATATGTATTTATAGGGCTTTAAACTTACTCATTGTTACTGTACATATTTCTTTTGCATGTAGGTCTTCTATAGCAGTCAATATTCACTAAACCCGTTGTATTCTTTCGAATAATAATTAGTATTGTAGAGTCTATGAAAATAAATTGAATTTTATTTGTAAAGCGTTTTAGGCAATCCGTCCATAACAATATTTTGACAGGTGATATTATAAAGGTATAAGGTAGGACGAACATTTATTCAAAGGATTTATTTTTCTACCTTTATTTTGTTATGAAAGTATACACTATCTATATATTTAAATATAAATGAGTTAATGTCATTATCGAATGCTTAAATAAGCAAAAACGCAACAAACGGTGCATATGTTGCCCAATGTAATGCATCAATGCCACCAATTTCATGTATTTGAATGTGTGTATAACATGCAATTTCATACATAAAAACATACACATAAGCTACAAAATATGTACTGATAATACGCTTGTGGTAGCGCTCGATGGCATAATGGTTTTATGAAGGTATGTATTTGTAGTAATATATAGGTCCGTTCATAAAGGGATTTGTAGTATATATATGTACGTACATTCATGTTATATATATATATATATATATATATAATTTTAGTAGAAAACAATTATTTTAATATTACGATTTTACTTATTTGTGTAGATGCACACGCGATTTTTTTTCTAATATTAAGGGTTTTTGCGCTAGGCTTCGTATGGAACGATACAGCGGAGCAGAGGTTTCAAGTTTACAGCGGACTTGTAAAATAATACAAGTTGTACACAAGTAATATCGTTATTAATAAAATTCCCAGTAAGCTAGTTCAGTAATTTACAGAAACAATTACGTACGTCGTGTCTCTAATTTTGATTCACTGAACACGGTGGTCTAGATGATGGTGGCTTATGGGTGTAATTAATGGCGGCTTTACAAACGCCAAATCCAGTTTCAACCAGTTACGTTAGCTCCGTATGTACTGTCGCTTATCGTTACCATATAATTGAAAGAATTTTAAAGGACACGATCCGATCACGCGTTTTTATTTTATTCCAATATGTAACATGCGCAATAATAGTCAAGCTAATATTATAAATGCCAAAGTATATGAGATGGATGAATGTTTTTTACTCCTTCATGCAAAAATTACTGAACGGATATGAATATAATTTGGCACCAGGATAGATGTGGTATAACACATAAACTACTTCCTATCAACATATGGGAACAACGCGGGCGGATATTGCTAACATATGTATATGGCTGTAACTTGGCTGGAACCCATTAGAACCTGCTCTAACAGGTTTCTCCTCGAGACTGAGGAGGGGTAGGTGGCCAAGCCAAGGGTTGAAAGCTTTTATATCGGCTGAAACCTCATCGTCATTTAACGATTACAACTTCTGGAGCCCGTAGATATTGTCCTTTTTTTTGACTTACTTTTCGATCAATAGCAATCGTAAATTCTGCCTCGCATACAAAGTCGAAGCTCCGTCCATGTGATTCAGTATGAATTTAATATAAAATATGCAACTTATAAAGTCGCTTTTCCCATTATTGCCTTGCGCGTGTATTTGCTGGTAATGGCCAACACTTGTGGCGTTGGTTTAAAATCGTAATTTTCATTTTGAAACTTGAGTTTATTTGTTGTGTTAAGCGTGTCATCTTTAAGTACGTGTACAAAATAAGTTATTGTATATGTAAGTAAGACACTCGAACGATAAACAATTTTTCGGGCATTACTGTTACAGCTTTAGAATAGATACTGAGGCGAAGTGTTAAGTGTTTATATTGGCTATGTTTAGAACGAACTAGTCAATACACCAGCTCACACTTCAAGTGTTGCGAAATGAGCCGAGAATCTTTTGAGCGCTGAACCGAAATCTAGTTAATTACTGATCGAAGCATTTACCAAAAAATCGTAATGTAACAACTTCTATTAAAACGTAAGATTAATCAATATCGGGCTTTTACAGTAACATATGTACTGAATTTATGTGGTATCAATAGTTGCACCCTACTCGTTAAGAAAGGAATCCGGTTCGAGTGTTGTGTCATGTTGGGATATTCTAAATGTAACTTGATAAATAGAGCGCGTTTTCATTAACAAGTATTTTTTGATTTCGTTTCGACAAAATTCTGCTAAATTATTGTTTATCTTAATAATTAAAGTCGGTAGTATATTTAAAATGTATATATGTTCTTTAATAATATACCTTCTGTGCGTTAGGTCCAATCCGCTAGTGGCCTATCACTGAGCAGAAAGTTATCCTTATCAGAAGCAAAATTAGCAAAATCAGAAGCAAATACCTCGCGTCCAATTCCAACACGCGGAGGATATAGTGTCAAGCCAAATGTCTGAAGATTTGACGGCACATGAAGGCTATTAAATTGGCTCAACTACTACTCCAATGATAATTACCGGAACGTACCCTCCAGAGCACGAAAGCACTGAACATTTATTTGCAACTGACAACCACCTTTCCATTTCGACCGTGTTCGCAGTTGCTTAACATGGCCGATCGCTTTCGATTGCCGCAAACCACCGGTCTACGAGCGCAATGGTTACCTGAGTGCGCAATTATCTTATCTAAATATTGAAGTAAAATGTAACTTAAGTTATAATTTCATTTAATACCTGTAAAAAATATACTAAGTATATAAAAAAATACGAACGAAAACCAACATGATAGACCGAGATAATAAATTACTTCAAGTTTAAATCATTATTTACCAATATCGATATTATTATTAGTAATCAGTCAAGCGTATTCATTTTGTGTATTTTGTTTCAGAAATTGCCGTATCCGAAGGCGGTCGGTTTTATCGTGACGAATGAGTTCTGTGAAAGATTTTCATACTATGGAATGCGCAGTAAGTGATTCTTTCTCAAATAATTATACGCTTCTTTGCACTATGTGTTCAGACTGACGTTTGTAAATACATATGTATATATAATACGGAAATAACGAGCTAGATATATATATGGCGTTAATATTATGTAAAATCTGCAACTGTAAATACATGTTATAAATCTGCAACCGATCGATGACTATACATGGTAGGTATATAGGAGAAACCAACTACTGGGCTCCATTACTGGGCTCGCATACATATGTAAGAGCAGACTGGCTGGTTGACTTCACACATTATCAAGAAATTCATAGGGAATTCCCAGGACGCATGTTCCTTCACGGAAGCAAGTGATAATTAACTTGTAGTAGACACATAACGTCTTTTAAACATTTACGTTTTTATAAATTAATACTTTAATACAGGGATGATCAACCTTTTGAATTCAAGGGCCAATTTTAAATTAGATTTTTCCTTTTTATATTTTGACACAGTGTTTGACCTTCTATGAAAAAAAAAAAAATTTAAAAATGCTCAAAGGGCCTCATGCGACCCGCGGGCCGCGTGTTGCTGACCCCTACTTTAATACCATGTATTGTACTGTAATTATCTTAAGACTAAACCTTTGCAGAAATCCGTGTATCGGTTCAATAATAAAATAAACATTAATGATAAGGATGTAATAGCGGTATAGAGCGATTTGTCTTTGAAACTGGTAAATTCCCGTAGTGAGGGCAATGCTCGGAATATTTTTTGCCTCTTGTCAAATAACAATGGTCATTGTAAATAATATTAGCAAATAGTATATCAGTCGTAGATGACTGTGATGATTGATGGATGAAGATATATCTTAACTATGGTATGTTTGGAACAATGGATACTCTATTTCAATAGAACTTACCAAACTAATTACGGGCCACGTAAACTATGGCTGACAATGATAAAGAATTGTCTATATAATTTTTGTTTTGTTCCGTATCCGAATAATTATAACGGAACCTTTTACTAATAATTCGCTATCTATTCGTCTGTCTGTCATAGGGAACTTGATTTTATAATTGAATAGGTTTATTGTTATCGCTATATTAACAAATACTAACAAGGTTTATTAAAATTATTCAAAAACATAAGCTTATAGATTCATAACATAAAGAAACTCACAAAATTTCATAACTGTATTATTAACCGTTGAGGAGTTCCCTTGTCTGGAGCCAATCCTGAACATAGTATTAGGTCACGATTGTCATAAAAATGCATTGTCATCAGGATGAAAACTTTATACAAAATTTCCGTTCCGTAGTGTAAGAAGAAGTGGGTCTAATTAAGCTTGCAAGATTTGACCCGTAACAAACATATACTAACATACTAATATACAAACATATACAGAAATTTAAATAAAATCTTGTAATAATAAAAATGTTACAACACCGAAAACCCCATCAAAATCTGAGATTGGTTTCAACCCATTTATGACTTATTACTAAGCATGGGTCTTCGTAGCTGAGGAGTTCCAGAGCATACTTCACTACGCTAATCCATTGCGGAATTGGAATTGGAATCCAGAATTCACTGTCTTTATGTAAATGAATAAATGTAGCATATCATATTTTCCTCAAATATCATCAAAGTAGATACAGGTTAATCAGAATGTAAAAGACTTCCTTCAATCAACTTAGTTATAATATTCCAGTTTTATTTAGAGATATTTTTTTTGTTGCAATCAAAAGGACACTTTCTTTGATTTATTGACGCCATTTTGAAGAAGAAAGAAACAGTAATAAAAAGCAAATAGGTAATTGACTAAATACTTTTTTGATGCAAATCTATTTTATTTCTTATGAGGATGAGGTTAAAAAGTCTATCAAATAGGTACTAGAAGACGACAAAACAATTTTCACTGAACGTAATTTGTTCAATTATCGTACAGATGTAAAAAATTAACTCCTGCGTAGTCACTCCGTTAACAGTAAAAAATATTGACGCTCTTGAAAGGAGTAAAAAGGAAAGAAGATACTACCACTCAGAGTCATTAATGATTACTTAAATTACTGCTTAGTACAGATTTTTCATATATGATATATATTATGGAGCGTTTTTAGTCATTATTAACGACTGTATGTGGCAGCAAGTATCTTAACCGTACGAATAAAAAAGCTGTGTGCTTGCGATTCATGGTTGGCTTAATAACTCTATACCCTATCCAGGATTAATTAACCTTTTAGTAACGTTTTATATACTACTAGCTGCATCCGGCGGGCGTTGCTACACATGAGCTTATCAACCATGTGATCGAACGATATAATTTTGGTGGAACCATTTACAGAGAATTCTGAACAAAGTTGCTAAAGACTTCGGATGCTCTATCTCCTACCATTTCAGAGTCTATGAAGGACAAAGAAACAAACATTAACTTTTATATACATATATGTAATGTGATTTATTCACAGCCATTTATCTCGCAGTCGCATTATATTGGTCTATCACTTTGCTCTCATGGTAAATAAGTACGTAAAAGTATGCCGGACAGCGAAACTATAAAAATTTCTGATTGAATTTTGAATCCTGGAAATAGAAAAAAAATCACATATGAAATCGACTTAAAAGGCAGCTTGGACATAATCCAATATCTTGAATAGAATATTATTCTTAAGGGATTATGTACTACTTATTATTCATCCATTGTAAACTCAATACAACCAGTTCAGACTAATTATACACACACGTTTTATATTCTTTACGTAATCGTGGTAAGTGTATTAAAATAGTTGATGAAATATTGTCTATTATCTACGTGGTTACAAATAGATAATCGTTAATAGTTTCTAGTTTCGATGTCATATTATTTCTTTGCGTGTTTTGTGACGAAACTAAAATCGATTGTCTATTCAGGGCATAACTAAGGTGACTATGCATCTCATTTTGAGCGGATATGTCCGATTTTCGGCCCTGAAAGAAAGAACCGGGATATTTTTTTTCTTTTTCTTAATATTCCGGTGCATGAAAAACGAGCTTACTTAAATGTAAAGGCGCATCTTGTTTTTTTAGGGGTTCAAGATAATAATTATAGATAACAAATACACACTTTCCAATATGTATAATACATATTATACATACCCACATGGGTATACTATGGTAATATGGAAGTCCTATTTGTTCATAAACCACTATCTTATACAAATCGTCCAAGTGGTGAGTAAGTACTGCACTTAAAGTATTCTGTACCAAGCAATATTTAGAAAATACGTGTCTCTTGACGCCACATACTTTTACTTTTAATATTATTTTTACAAGCTTTTATTTAACTTGCAGTGTTTGTTTGTATATTAGTACGTTAGTATATTTGTATATTAGTTACGGGTCAAATCTTGCAAGCTTAATTAGTCCTACTTCCTCTTACACTACGGGGCGGAAATTTTGCATAAAGTTTTCATCTTGATGTAAATGCATTTCTATGACAAGCATGACATGATACTACGTTAAGGATTGGCTCCGGATAAGGGAACTTCTCAACGGTTAACAATACAGTTATGAAATTTTGTGTGTTCTTTTTATTATGGATCTATGATTAAAGCTTGTGTTTTTAAATATTTTTAATAAACCGTGTTATTGTATGTTGTTGTGCCAGCAATACAAATATTTCATTGAAATTATTTTTCATTTTCAGTTGTTCGTTTAGGATGTAGTGTTGCGAATTATTAATAATTACTTGTTTTAATTAATTGAAGAATCATAACCTGAGGGATTGTGCTGGTCTTAAATGAAGAACAAGCTATGTCGGAGGCTGAGGCGGCATAAAAACTCCGACTTTTTTTTTGAACACTAACCTCTTCATCGTTTGTTAGTGCTCATTATCGGGCCATAATGGATTAAAGGGCATAATTTATCGTCTTCGGTAATGGTTTACTGGTTCTTTGGCCTTAATGCGTCAATGAAGTCCCTGGTGATGCAGATATGCATCATTGGAATTAACCACATACCTTGACGGTGACGTCATTAAACACCTATTATTATTATTATATATAATATGTTAAATTTAATTTTTCTCAAATTTTTGGGTTCAAATCTAATGCCTCGGGCTTTTGGCCAAACGACAATAGGGTTTACTTGATCAAAAGAATATTGTGGTAGTTAAGCTATTATTCAATGGATAAAAATTTTCTAACAATTCTACAAGTGTTAATAATGGTGGCTTTTTGGAGAAGCATATATGTGTACGGGTGAATGTCGAGAACATT
>DWJZ01002965.1:0-18073 GCA_018249125.1 Asbolis capucinus
TAATTTCTAATATAGTTGTACCTCAAAATTTATGATTTTTTCATAACTGTTATTCTTAGCTGTAACACTGCTATTTTTGACTTTTGTGATGTGATTAACATAGTATTTTTTATGTAAATCATGTTAAAAATAATACCAAATACGCATTTATACATATATATTTTGTCTTTAAAATAGATTAAAATTATTTTTAGATATGTTTTTGTCTATATATACTTTACAAATAGGTATATATTGTCCTGGCGTGACAATGAACCATGCAACTGGGTCGAAATATCGGTATAATAATTAAAGACTCGTGAGTATCCTTTTTATGGAAAATGTTTAGACGATATAAGTTATAAAACTTATATATACGGTACGGTATATATATTGCTACTAAATCAAAAGAATTCGAAGCAACATAATCATTAAAGGAAATACTCGGCTTCAAAATTTCGTGCGTACCCGCGCACGTGTTCAGTCGTGCTCTATAATGACCTCAGAACAGTCTGTGGCCCTAGTCGTGGTCAGACCATATAATTTGTCCATCCTGCTCTCGGTTTAATCACCTCTAATGGTGCATCGGGAGGGGCCGCACCGTTTGATTTATAGCCCAATCTTCTAGCCTTTACCCAGCTTAAGCAGATATAAATTGTCGCCTCCGAAGACATGAGACCAAGGCAGTGTGGTTTATATATTTCTGGTGCAACCAAAGTTAAAAACATTTCGGAATGTTTTAATGCTAGTTCTTGTACATTAAATTCGATCCCGAAACTCTTCGTCGCACATTCGCCATGTAAACTTCAGAACCGTAATTGCAGTCTCGTGTTGTAATTTTTAAAGTTTGCGAGTTTTGGCAAGTCTTCCTTGTTATGTAACGGATAGTTTACTAAAATCTTTCCCCAGCGGTGTTTGCGTGAGTATATGGGTCACCGTTATTCGGTCCAATCAGTCAGTAAGGTCGTTGAACCACAGTTGATAACTTTCCAAGAATCACGTGCGACGATTACATGCACGTCTGGTTCTTGTCTAGTTTTTCCTCCTAGGAATTCTCCTTCTCATGAGAACACCGAAAACGCAAACGAACTTCCGCTTGATCTTTAATTATGTTGCAATTGTGATTTTTATTATATTTTACTTTATATTTATCGTATTTCTCATCAGTATGTCAGTCTGACCTTGTATTTTGGCTTAGGTATACTTCCTGTAACTAACATTTAATACAATATTAAGCATGAATATATCAAATAACTTGTTTGTGTAAATCTATATATAATAGTAACTCCCTGTCTGTTTCATTATCTGAAATGTCATAGAAGTCAGTTACTGTTGGTTTCATCCCATTAGTGACCTATTTAAAAAATACATGGGCTAAGACACGGGTGTGTCGTAACTGAGGAGGCCTCAAGCAGTAACGCACTACGGAGCCCCAATGCAAATTGGTGGAAAGAGTAGAGACCAAAGCAATTTTTGGCAGTCTTTGAGGCTTCTGATAAGGCGTCACGACTTTATTCTGACGATGCCACCAATTTTTTTACGTGCGCTCCAAAGTCCTTGACTCTTTCTCTCCGAAGCCATTATAACTTTTGTACTACAAGAATCCTAACTCGTTCTCGTAATCAGGTCAGAAAACGACCATGAGTTTTGAGCTAGTGTCACGTTCCAAAGCGCAGTTGCCGTTTGTTTCGCACCTACATAGGTGCACCTTGCGGAGTAGATCGCCTTGACCGCGAAAAGGACCTGTTTCCAATCCCGTCATATTCTCTTGTTCCTAGGGTAATTAAACAGATTGTGTCGACTTTATGATGAGACCTCGACAAGTAACGTGCGTAGACTGATGGTTACGAGATCCATTTTGAGTCGAATCATAAGGATTGGATTAGATCAAAGAGCAGATTCTTAATTGGTTTCTCCCCGTTAACGGCCCACGAGTGTGTGTGAGTCTTTCTTTATGACCAAAGACGTCTAGAGTATACTCTGTTTGGATTCCTGGAAGAGATTTTCCGCCTACGACAATGATCGGGTCGCTGTTCTACCGCAGGCAAATATTGTTTTCAACAATTGTTTCCATATTACGGTTACATATTATTAACGTAATTCTTAAAGTATTATTGGCATATCGCAGGGTGCCCTGTGGTTAGCAGTACCGCTAGTTTGGCGTTGCTCACAAGATTACTCAGCACCGTTCTATTATTACCAGTGCGTGTATCACTGTGCTGCTATCATGAATATTTAAATAGAGATGCGGGTGATGCTCCAACCTTCAATTGTAGATTTATTAGAACACGAGCAGTGCGCGCGCTTCGTACCGGTATACCTAAGGGCTACAGGATTCTTTGAGTGGAAATATCCTTTTGGACAATCACAGTTTATATTTTATTAAGCAATGATAGTTTAACGATTTGAATGTTAGTCTCTTGAACAGAGGTTTCGGGAAACCTGGGTTAAAATCCTGTGCGCAAACCTAATTTTCAAAAAGTTATGGCCGTATTAAGAGTTATATTACTTGCTTCGGTGAAGCAAAACATGGTGAAATCTGCGTCAAAATGCATTTATTTTGTTTTAGGAACCAAAAGCTCATTTAACGAAATTCAAAATTTAACAATAAAAAGTCCCTCTACAACTATGAAAGTAATAATAAAATATAAATTAAAAAAGTATATAATAACGCCTAAATTCTCAATAGACAATACCTATCTGTCATCGGCTTTATAAACGAATACAAACTTAAGACTGCATGCTAGTGTAGGCCGGAAGAAAAAAAAGCCGGCGGAAAAAAACTTCCGGTACTCTTTTTGATAACAAAACTTAAATCTATTACAAAGATTTGTTACTAGCCCGACGGGGACCGGCAGTAGAGCGGATCATTTCCATGCATCCTTGTCATTTAGATACTCAATAATACTATAATATCCGTTGTCTATGAGTTGAAATTTTACACGTTTATTGAGTAAGTTCGCAGGCAAATCTCGTATCGTATTGTACGGCATTAGTTTTAAGAGGGAAAGTACCAGCGTCGGAGAATAGTTCCTGAGAGTTCCCTATAAAGTTTTCTAAGGTGTTTGGAGTCTAAGCATCTCTCAGGCTCTCACATTGGGAGAGGACACCCGTGCCCAGCAGTGGGACAGTTATGGAAGGCAATGATGAAATTGCCCAATGACCATGTCGATGACTGTATATTCTTTGGTCATGGGTATTTTTGAAGTTTATGTGCTTGCGACTAAAAAAATCCTGGTATGAGTAAGAGTTAATGTAATAGTTGGTGCCTGGAACACGAACCAGGAAGGAAAATGAGCCTTTAAAATAATAGTAACTTATATTTGTTGTATGTAAGTGTGGATCTCATGTCAATTACTTATGTTCTAAAATTAATACAAGTAACTTGTTTTAAGTGCATTACTCATTCGTTACTGTAGTTTTCGAATCCCACTTCGATAAATGTATATTATATGTATGTTAATATTGGAATAACTTAGCAGACGCCACGCCGTTCCCGCTTACGTATGATGTAAGAGTCTCCAAGAGAAGAGTGAATAGGCATTCACTAAGTTAGTGGGCCCAACACCTCAGACATCAACGCCACTTACCACCACGTGGGATCGATGTCAAGCATCAACTTATTCTAAGTAAAAAAAAGAACAAAATAATATTCTCTATGTAGCTTCCCGCACATTGTTCCAGACTATCTCTGTGACAAATTGCATTCAGATGTTTTCAGTAGTATAAACTAGGCTTGGAGGAGTAACAAACGTCACCAGCCCAAAAACCCTTTTATCAACTGTCGTTCTCTTCACCATCTACAGTCATCTCCACATTTAGTCCAAGAATACAAAGTGTTATACTAATATATTCGATAATGAAGACCTTGGATACAAAGAGGACGGTTGGTCTAGAGGTAAGCGAACCTGCCTGCTCCACCGAAGGTCGTGGGCTCGATTCCCACCCAGGTCAAACTTTTCTGTGATGAGCAGAAATGTATGTTCTGTGTGTAAACAATAACTATATAAGTATGTATTTAACTATATATGTATATATATTCGTTTTTGTTGTTATACGTTTATCAGTTGTCTGATCAATACAGTACAAGCTTACGCTTCGTTTGGGGTCATTGGTGTGTGAGTTGTCCTGACATATTTATTGATTTATTTTAACCCTCACCTTCTATTTGCATCCCTTTAAGTAGCCAATTCCTCGAGATTCATTCTACCTTCGCACCGAGTTTCATTAAAATCGATTCAGTAATTAAGGTGTGAATAGGTATTAGCAAGAATAGTTAGGATGGACTATTCTATATTTTTAGTTTCTCGAAATAGAATCGTTGTTTTAAATTAATTATCGGTAGTACTAGTAATCGTATACAGTTGATTCGGTCGTAGTGATACCAAAGGCGATGTCCGCTGCTCCACCCGACCATTAAATCCAATTTAATTCATTCATTCTAATGACCAATCCCATTAAATTGGACTATAAAGACACTTAAATGGTATTCTTCATTACCAAGCCACAGATTGCTAATACATGAAACCAGATTTCGTAATGCTGGCTTCCCACGACTTGAGCAGTTACGACAAGAAACAAGCAGCCAACATAGCTGTTTTTCTTGCTCTGTGGGAATACCAATGCAGGATGTTCGTTCCATAATATATACGTGCGTACGAAAATAATGCCTTCGGTACCGGCTGTTGTCGCTAGATAGCAACCGTTAAGCTATGGCGGAGGCCTTCAGGCGGCACTACCCCTTCCACCAATCCGCATTGCAGCAGCGTGGTGGAGTATGCTACAGGCCTCCTCAGTAAGAGGACAGACCCGTGTTCAGTAGTAGTAGGCCATTGATGGGTTGAAGCCATATTCTAAATACATACTCGTACTTATTATACAAATAATACACACTCAATATTCTGTCTGTAACTAGTATTAACAATACTCAGGCCAATCATCTAGCGGTTGTCAAAGTGAATTATTTCACTTCACTTTCTAATTTATCCAGATATTGGCATAGTATTGGAAACGGTATTGCTGACTAGTATAAAATTTACGTCCATAATTTGTGCAATGCCTATTTAGACGTTAAGTCAGGGCAATATCAAAGTTGAAATTGTCAAAAGGTGCTAAATTTGAATAAATACTGGCCGAATAAACGTATTGGATTTTTATTTAAAGTTGATTTAATGACGTTATATATTGAAAAACACAAACAAATTAGTTTAATTTACAAAATAAATACTTTAAACACAAACACATATTAATCAAAATTTGATTCCAAAAAACTTTATATCATAAATGGATTACAAAATTGATCACCATGATGTCGAGTAATTTTATAAAAATATAATACAATTGTCAATATTAACAAGAACAAAATGTTCCTAATTTAATAAATCACAGCTTCAGATTTCATCAGACAGACTTTTTCAATAGTTTTCAAACACGGTCCGTCATCATCTACGTCCGCGTGATATTTTGATAAAGAGTAGCCTATATGTATATCGTTCCAGATATACATACAATCTATACCTATGCCAAATTTCATTCGGATCCTTTAAGTACATTTTGCGTGAAGAAGTGACAGACATCCATACATCACAAACTCGTATTTTTATCATCCTAGACGCCCCAACGCCTATTCCCTTGCTAGGGTTGTCAATCGCACTATATTATATAGTATTGTACTGTATTTTGGGACTCCATACTATATACTGTTCAAGAAATATATAGTATGCGAAAATACTATAGTTCGGTACAACATATTAATGTGTATATTTTGCAACACTAAAACCCGCCTTTCATTCGACTGCCGTAATGTAGGAGTGCGTGAAACAAAAAAAATATATTAAAAAAAACAAATGAGTTACAAATGTAATCATTTTTTATTCTCTCCACAAAGAACTATATTTTTAGAAGTGCACTATATTTTTATGGTCTTTTTTATAAAGTACTTTATTGAAACAAAGTTGGCAACCCTATCCCTCGTGTTATGTTAAAAAATTGTAGCCTTTATGTTATTCCAGATTGTAATCTGTCTCAAAGGCAAATTTGAAACAAATAAGTTTAGTCATTTTTGCTTGACAGAAGAACAAATATCGTCCATCCTCCCAAACTGTCACATTTATAGTATAAGTAGGATGTAGTTACATTTTCGTCAATTGACGTTCAAATCAATGATTGGTGCTTGGAATGTGTTCCCAGTGTGTTACTACGTGGCATCTGAACCCATTGGGGCGTTCATTGGTGGTATCAATTGCCAGTGACTCCCACTATTGTCCAATTGTTGCCATCGGATCACAATGGACTCTCGGCCGCCGAGTAACATGATAAACGATTGTCAGGGTCAGTTGAAATAAATATGATTGGGTGGAGAGGGTCTGATTGGGTAGGCCTGGTACTCTACCATGAGGATTGGTAGAGGATAGAAGCAAAGTTTTCGATGGCGTTGAAGAACAATATACTACTAACGCATTTACCATCTGGGAATACATCGTTTGCCACCAGGTGGGAGTGTAGCCAAGCATTAACTTATAGTTTGTAAGAATCAAAAGTGATAGTGTAGTGGTTTGAACGTTGCTCTCTCGAACAGGAGGTGCCGGCTTCAAATCCTGCGCGCACCTCTGATTTTCAAAGTAATGTGCGTGTCAGAAGTTGATTATGACTTGCTATGGTAAAGGAAAACTTTTTGAGTAAACTTGCACTCCTGAGAATTGTTCATAAAAGTTGTCGAAAGTGTGTGAAGACTACCAACCCGTACTCAGCGGGTTGGACTATGGCCGGTGCCCCTCACACTGACTATAAAGGGACAGTTACGGGTTAACAGGTTGGTCTAGAGGTTAGTGAACCTGATTGCTACATCGAAGATCGTGGCTGCGATTCCCACCCAGGTCAAACTTTTCTCTAATGAGCAGAAATGTTTGTCCTTTGTGTCTGGATGTTTAAATATCTATATAAGTGTTTATTTATTAATATATATGTATGTTTGTCAGTTGTTTGATCACCACAGCTAAAGTTTAATTTAGGGTCAGATGGCCGTGTGTGAGTTGTCGAAAAATATTTATTTATTTAATAAAAAAGGTTGTAAAAATCGAAGACCAGGACCTGATAAGGAATCCTAAGAAATAATTCAAGCGAGGTTGCGCGTCACAGCACTCTATTATTAGAAAAACTTAGTATTCAACCATTGTATTGTCTGTAAATCAAGATACTATATAATGATAAAATAGCTCGTGTTTATTGTCTGTTTCACTTGAATAAATTCACATTCACGCTTCACTGTCATTAATTCACAGGAATATGGAATTACATTAATTTATTTCTGTATTGTAGTAACATAGGAGTTTTCTGCTTGCATGATAGTTGTTTGTATTTTATAATTGCTAAAGTAAATTACTGCATCGAGTTTGATAAAAGTTTGTACAAAGATAGACTGGAAATTTACGAACATAGGAGGGTTTTGTAGCGAACAAGATGTTGAAGGGGTGAAAATAGAGGATGAGTAATATGTATATAAGTTTGTTATTGACGAATTTAAACTCGTGAAGCTCTGCTTTATTGGACTTAAAAAAATCCGGTAGTGTTTTTGGAATTTCATCTATAGGGGATAAAACCACGCGGACGTAGTCATGGGAAAAGCTAGTTTAAAATAGTCAAGTACTAAAATGAGTTTTCGAATAATAATAGGTTTATTGCTTTTCCCACACGTACAGTATTTCACAATTTGTTTGCGAAGACTAAAATAGAGTTACGTATATCAAAACTCTAGCTATATTATGCTTTTACGGGTACTCACGATATATGTTTATCGTGTCGGTAACAGACAGAATCGTTCAGTTCAGCCGGGTCCATGATTCATGCAAATGGGTCGAAATAACGGTGCGACAAACATTCATTGTGAGTACCCGTAACATGGCATGGTGCACACAGCCTCACAAACACAAACCTATATCCATTCTAATAATAAACAGTACATTAAATATTTATTGAATAGTTAGACCCAGGGAGGCTTTGTTATCGATATAGAGACCAAAACATTTTTATTTGGATTTTTTGTCTGTCTGCCTTTTTAAGCTTCTCGCAATAACCACTGGACAGATTTTGATGAAACTTGGCATAATCGAAGTTTGAAACCCAATAATAGTTAGAGGATACGTTTTATCCCAAGAAATGGCTTTGTTTTCGCAGGATCATTGGTAAATTAGAATGGCAACTCCGAAACCAATGGACCAATTTGGATGAAATTTAGCATGTTTGTAGCTTATGTAAGGACAACGGATGTAGGATACTTTTTATCCTAGACAACTGCTTTGTTCCTGTGGGATGATGACATAAAACTAGGCAACTCTGAAGCCACTGGACCACAGACACGTGTATGTTTGTAGCTTATACAACGAGAAGGGTTATAGGATAGTTTACATCCAATCTTGTTCCGAGCCGAAGCGGGGAAAATTGGTAGTTGCCAATAAAATTATGGATATACTTTAACTATATAAAAGGTTTTTATACCCTGTTTATTTCCTTCTTGAGAAGCGAAGGCAGACATTTAAATGATATACATGTTTATTTTCGGCTTCTATGTAATGTTGTAACGTTAATAATACTAAAGAAAAAATATTTTATACGCGTCGGAAGCATCTACCTCGTATTGAGGTCTGTGTGTGATCTTAATGATTCAAATAGGTCTGTGGACAAGAGAGTTGACGGTTATTGTGTCTGTCTGCAGCAGCAAGGGGAGATACAATTGCTCTTCAAACCTCCGGTAATCTCTTACGTACTAATTTATAATTGAGTTGAACAACGTAATAGGAGGATATTATTTGTAACTGATTGACTCTGATATTGGTAGTGATGTTGTCGCAGCGCGGGGCTCCGGCTTTGATTCCACGCTTTTTGTGATGCTAGTTTCTGCCCGCGGCTTCGCCCGTAAAACTTTGCCTTTGTGTTATTAAAGACTATAATCTATCAGGGGATATAGATTCGATTCCCCGCTGAGGCATTGTGATGCTAGATTCCGCCCGTAGCTTTGCCTACGTGGTAGGTAGGTAAACGTAGCCCTTTGAACCAGACTACTATGTAGAATGTATGTATATCAGTGTCAATTTTTGTCCACATCGATTCAGAAGTTTTTGCGTGAAGAAGGAACAAACATATCCATCCATCCTTCCAAACTTTTGCATTTATGGTGTTACGATTGTGTGTACAACATTAGGTGTAGTCTACCTTTTATCACTATCACGCGGGCGAAAACTACTTTTATATCATTAAAAATCCCGGAACTAAAACCTTATGATAAGTTATTTATTAGTATATTTTACCTTCCTTAACGGTATCATTATTTTCATTTCAATTCCTTTTAAATTGACCTTGTTCATTGTGTTTTAGAAAACTTTCAAAATGGAAGTAACAGTTTCTCAATTTCCTACTTTTTCATATCGAATTGAGGAAAGGTTATTGATAAATGCAATTTGTAATGACTGTAAATGTATCACAATAGTTAAGTGGGTTCCTACTACACGAGGAATGAAGGTACTCAGCTTCGGTTCTTCCGGGGCACGCAATATGTTACGCTGTATCACGCGTAGTCAAGATATATGTATGTCTGCCGCGCCGATATTTCGACGCAGTGGATATTGTGATATTTATTTATGTCATAACATTATAAAACTAAAAACGGAAACCCTTTTTGTCCTCCTGACAGTCCAAAACAAATTTTAAAATATTCAAAAAGATACGTCTTCCAGCAAAATATTTTCATAAAAAAGTTGAATCGCCAGTCACATGTAGAACGCGAAAGTTGTATTCTATTTTATAATAATAAAAAAACACGTTGCCAGCCAGATATCGGACGAGAATGTTGTACCGGATTTTAAAATATTAAAAAATATATGTGTGTCTGCCAGCCAGATATCGAACGTGATAGTTGTACCGTATTTTAAAATATTAAAAAATACGTCTGCCTGCCAGATATCGAACTAGGCAGATGAAGGCCTCGTTGCTGTAGTACATTTATTAGTATATACATTTGTGTGTACCTACTAATAAGTCTCCTTCTGTACTGAAATAACTTTCGCCCCTCTTCGAATTTTCAAAGCTCGTAAAGCTCGTGTTTACTTAGTTCCGGTTCTTAAAATATACTGTTAATAAGCTAGCATTGCCCAGCGACTTCCGTTGATTATGATTGATCTGCAAAGTTAAGTGACAAAAATTCCATGAGTGCTTCCACGCTTTGTAAGTGAAGTCGGCCCTAGTTGTTATCGTCAAAAGGCAGCCAAACCAAGTCAATTTAGTCGATAGAAAACTGCAACATTTAATACAATACTTCAAAAAGCGGTCACCAATCCTCTTACTGACCGCTGGAAACGATTCGATCGCTTACAAACGAAAGAAGCCGTACTGTGAAATTTCCTTTTGCGTGGTTGTAAATCAACTATAGGCGAATCATCATCACCATTGCAACTCATAACTGTCCCAATAGTGGGCTTGGCTCTTTCACGACGTGAGGGGCGCCGGCACATAGTCCCCGCGCTTGCCAAGTGCTTGCTTGACTGGCGAACTTCACATTTTGAGAACTTTATGGAGTACTATCAGGAGTGCAGGTTTCGTCACGACTTTTTCCTACACCGACGCAAGTAATTATCGATTTCTGATATGCATATAATTTTGAACATTAGGCCCAGGCATAAGCTTGTAATAAAAACATTCCAAGTTTAATTAGAATAAAGGAAATGAAACAAATTTTAAAGGAATACCTTACCACGCAAACTTGACGATTTTGTATGGCAAAAATTGTAGATCGAATTTGCATCGAGTATAGTTGGAACAAGTAGGCTTAGTTGATTTACGGGCATTAAAGGTAGCTTTGGACTCTTGAGTACCGGTGTTCGATATCTATCGTCTGGCGTTGGATTAACGTCTTAGGCTTTTAAAGAATGTTTGAATGTTAGTGTAAACACTAGTTTCTGCACGCGGATTCGCCCGCGTCAAGTTAAGAGGAGCCGATGTTACGGAAGATAAACTGTATGTGTGCCAAGTTTTATCTTAATCCGTTCAACGGTTAGCTCGTGAATGAAAGACAAGCATCCAAATATCTTCAGAAACTTTCACAAATATATATTAGGATTCAGGATGTTGTGTGCGACCTTTTGCTTGTATTACTTCTTTAAAAAAAGTACCTTGTGTTTTAGGTCGGTATGTGTGTATGTTTTAATTTTTTACAATATTTTGTTTTTGTTGCCGACTCCCGACCGCGGTTTCGTTCGCGTGGTAGGTACGGTGATAAAAAGTATGTGTTATTTCGTTATTCCAGACTATATGTTTGCTAATCTCTGTGCTAAATTCCAATCATATCCGTTCAGTAGTTTGAGTGTGGAGGAGGAACAAACTTCCGTTCATGAGCCCTGACAAAGTGCTTTATATTAGTTGGTACTCATTTTATAATATTGAGTTCCAAGTTGTTTCTGAACCTCAGTATTATATCTAAGTTAAGTAAAGTTTGACACAAATTCTCGAGAACTTGTCGCTTGTTACCGATCATTTGTTAGTTTTATGACTGTGTTCAGTGGACGGAACGTGTCTAATCTCCTCAGCGCTGGGTACGAGGCAGCTGGCACAGATTTGTATTTGCGCAATTGATATTTTTAGCAAAAACCCCATGTGTTTCCACTCCAGCGCCTCAGCGACAGCTGTCTACGTTTCAACGGTATATTATTCTTTTGGACGTTTCTAATTTTTTGTATGATGATAGAATTCTGTTGTTATTGAAGCTTTTTGATGATTCATTTCGTTGTCTCTGTGTATAAAAACTGATTTTTTTTGCTGTATAAAGTTTTTGTACTAAATTTGTTTCATGGTAAAAATATAAAAAAAATTTATGAGGATGGATGAATATTGTAACTCTTTCACGCTAAAACTACTAAATCGAACTGGATGAAATTGACACGGAGATAGATATATCTGGTATAACATATAGGGTACCTTTCACCAACATAATAAACCACGGACAGACACCAGTAGTATAAATGCGAAAGTTTATGAGGATGGATAGATGGATGTTTGTTAATCTTCCTAGCAAAAACTACTACAACGATAGATTATAGTCTGGAACAACACATAGACTATTTTTTATCAACATAAGACGCAAGCGGACCCAAGTACGTAAGTTTAGTATACCTAGTATTTGTTTGGTAGTAAGGTAGTAACAAGGAGCTGGTGCTGGCAGCAACAGCAACTCGATGGCGATCGCAGAACAATCGGTATTGAGTAACAAGAGATCGATGTTGGCACAGCTGCGGCTCGCGGTACAATGTACTGGCACTGTGGTGACAACGCTGGGCGAACCTTCCCGGACCACGATAGGCAATGATGTTTTAAATATACTAGCGATCCTATCGGTTCAATTTTGAACCGTACTTCTATGGTAAAAAATAAAATGTCTTCGGACAACTCTTACACGACCATCTGACCCCAAACTAAGCGTTACCTTGTACTATGGTGATCAGACAACTGATAAACATACATATATATTTTTAAATACATACTTATGTATATAAAAAAGCCACACCTTCGGTGTAGCATTCAGGTTCACTAACTGTCATAGGTTATTTTGTCGTTGAAGTTTACTTTGATAGTGTGTATTCTGTTATAATTTAGTGTATTCATCATAGCAACCCATAACTGTCGCACTACCGGGCTCGGGTCTCCTCTCACAATGTGTGGGGTAAAAGCCGTAGTCCACGGTCGCCAAGTTCACATCGGTGCACTTCACACACCTTTGAGAACTTTATGGAGAAATCCCAGAGGTGCAGAGGCCCTAGAAGTGCGCGCGGCTAGATTTGAACCCTGGAGAGAGCCCAACTTTCAAACCACCAGTACATCACTGCTATACTGCTGTATTATTTATGTAAAATGTAACATTTGTGCGTTGCTTCTCTATACAATTTTTAACTGTGCTAAATTTGATAATATTTTTCATACCTACTTTAATTACTGTACAAAATTTTATACGTCTAGTAAAGCGTGTAAGAGAAATAAATGTCCATCCATTTATTAATCCTCACAAATTTATTGGCGACTAGGATCCGTCCACGACTTCGCCCACGTTGTATATTAATAAAACGTAGCTCATACATTATCGCTGTGCCAAATTTCATTGAAATCCATTCAGTACATTTTGCGTGAAGTGGTAACAACCATCGTCCATCCATCCTCACAAACTTCCGCATTTATAATATTATTAGGACGGTATTTATTAAAATTGATTTTTTTCTTTTTATCCTACTGAAGCAAATAATATGGACATAATTTAGTTTGGTACGTTAATTACGTACTTCTTGTCTTGAAGTGTGTGGGGAAATTCTTGTCAATATTTGGTTAGGGGTTGATGAACTGGAGTTAAATATTAATAATTGCCAAAAACTGTAATATTTACCTTTAAACTTGTTCGTGCTGTTGTAAAACTTTGCCCTTATATTGATTAATTTTGTGACATAACAGATGTATACATGTGGCACCATCGCAGAACACGTCATACGATGACATCACAACAAATCCTGAATTGCGCTACCGGAGTTTTCTGAATCGTTAGCATATATACAAGCTCCGACTACCCACTGCTGGAGCTCGGCCGCTCCCCAGGCATCACACCCCGCCTGGCGGGAGATCCCCACTTTGCTAAATACGCTTTCACAAAGAAGCCACTGAGAAAGAAATTAAGGTACTTTTTATTGCGGCCTGAAAGTGTTGAAATCGCGGATTAAAGTTTGTATAAAAATTCGTCACCGTCGGTTATAAAAAAACGAAAAAACTTTGTATTTACTAGTTCGTTGATAAAACTGTGTTTACTATTTATGCATTAAAAAAATATATAAATATTATTTCTAGCGTTTTTGAAATTTCGACCTCTGCGGGATTATAAACTCTTCAGGAAGAATTAACATTTAAAAGGATTAAAATATTTCATATGTACTTTAATACTTGTTGTTGTGATAAGATCTACTTTCGTCACTCCAATATAGTATTAAACACTGATCTCTGTATATATAACCGAATAGGCGGACAGATTATTTGAGGGGCCCGATATTTTCGCTGTTCTATATTAAAATGTTGGAAGCTTACAGTCGCCATATTGACAGCAGCTGATAGTCGCCATATTGCATTAAATGTCAAATCGCCAGATCCGCCAATGGACGCAGCCTTTACGACAAGCTTGGTGGAAGTCTTCCAACAAGAATGCCACAAACAAACTGCTCCAAAAGATATTGTAATTTGGTATGGAATAGCATGTCCACTGTACATGTCAGTGGTATTGAACGAAATACATATTTGAATTTATATTATGGCATCAATCATTCATCAATTGCTTCATAGAGCTTTCGAGAACGATAAATCGTCTCATATTTTATTCATAATCCGTTATAAAGACTATATACATACGCCGTCCGTTTTAACATTTATCGAAATGGAATGAAAGGTTGTACGGAATGGATTGGTTTCTATCGAAATATTTGGTAATATCGTACACAGGCTTCACGCTTCACTGTTTTTTGATAACTTACTCACCTTGGTATGTTCATATAAGTTTAAAATTTATTTCATAGTGTATATTGTGATGTCCTGCCACTACTGGGGTAACCACTATTTTGGATGATAATATATTAAAACAGTATTCAATCCACAAGTGACATGTGTGCCGTTTTCGCGGGTAAAATCCACTACCCCTAGCGCCACCAAGTGGATACACGCGGCAACCACGTTTGTCTCATTTATTATATCACATAATAGGTATATGTTGGAATTATAGGTGCTTGGTTTATAAAGGATTAATTTGTGAAGATTTTATTCTTGTTCATCAAATTTTGGTTTTTAATGGTTTAAGTAAGGAAATGCTTTAGTAATGTACCTTGAAAAGAACTGCCATTTAACATTTAAATAACAAAATTATTGAAAATGTTTTATCTGTGTTCGAAATTTTGATTGCACGTTAAATTCTTATCTTATGCGTGTGCTAGACCATTATGTACAGATAATCCTTTATGTTTTTTCATTGATCTGTAGCAAAGTTATATTAAAATATGATATCACAAGTATTATTCTGTCTTAACTACTCAAGATGATGATTTGGTTTCTGTGTTGTTCAGTCAAAGAAAAATGAAGAACTAATACATAAGTTGAGCCGTATTAGGACGGCCTAGATTACAAACCTACTGGCGTAACATTGTCTTGTAAGAGGTGATAGTAGGACTCGGTAGTAGGACTAACAATCCTTCTGGGATTGTTATGTGTTTGTAAGTGAAATTAAATTAATTGAATTTTTTCTCTTGTTGCAGATACCAGTCTGAATCTCGACAATAATCTCGTCGCAACGGTCAATCCGGGACAGTTGGAACTCAATTACGACAAGACTGATTTTTAGTAGTAAGCAACGCACATTCCCCGAATCTCGAACGATGCTGTAGGAAAGATAAGAAAAGAAGAAATAGAAGGAAAGGAAAAGCAACAAAAGCAAAGATGATTAAGTTGCTAGGAGGTTTGAGCGTGTACTTTAAGTACCAGCCAATTACGATCGATAATGCAGTGTTCAGACTTCACAATGTGTTCACGACGGTGCTGTTGCTCACGTGCTCGCTGATCATCACGGCGACCCAGTATGTCGGGCAGCCGATACATTGTATCGTCGGCACGGGACTGCGTGCGAGTGTTGTCAACACATTCTGCTGGATTACTTCCACCTTCACGATGCCTGATGCTTTTGCGAGAGAGGTAAGTACTTGACATATGTAAATAGGTACAATTAATGAAATTAACTATAGATATGGCATGTACGCTTTGAGTACCCTAAAATCGCTCCTCTCGAACTGTCCTAATTGATATACTTATCATTTACTCTGTCAATGGTTGTTATTGAGAGGAGGTGCGTTTTATGTACAAAAAATGCCATATTACTTATTTAAATCGAGAAAAAGCTATTAAAAAAATATGTAAATGTAAAAACATATCAATTTCATGGAATATTGTCATAAAAATTATTATTAAAAAAAAGAATACATACTTAAGTCCAATTTTAGATTTTCAAACGTCAAACAGTTATGATCCAAAAGTGTTAGGGCGTGAGTTCCACAAGAGGGCGTCTCAAAATGAATAAAAAAATAAAAAGTATGAAGGTAACATATCCATGGCTATAATTGAGTAAATAAAACTTTCCATTGATCCGCATTGTAGCAGATGGGAGTATCGAGGCCTGGCATGGCAGGAGAGGCCCGTGATTAGTATTAGCTTTGTTGAGTTATAGCCTAATACTAAAAAAAGTATTGTGAACACTAATTTTCTATGGTATACATGTTCAGATTATTCAGAATTCTGTTGCAATAAAAACAAATGTGATCTTTTGTATTCGCTTTGGTTTAAATGAATTTGAAAGAATAATCAAATTTCGAAAAACCTGCCAATGTATGGAGTTGAATCTAGAAGTGTGGAGTTGAAACAGTACCACACTTATATTTATTTTTTTACGAAACATGTAACCATGAGTGCCCGTTACATGGCATGACGAAGTAGTGAATGATAAATACAGGAATAAACCTAATACTCACCTATTGACCTATTGACTGTTCTCTGGAAGACTCCCACTTGATATGTAGGGGGAACACCGTCGCAGGCAGGTCATTTAGTGCTGAGAAAAATAAGCTAAATTATCCTTCTTTCTATTCTTCTGCTGACACCCATCCTCAATCAAAATTAAGCGTTAGTTGGTGTTTCTGGGATCAGTTGATGTCACTGCTGATTCCAGTTGCTTTACTGAAGTACTTTGTCTCTTACTGTTGTTCGCGAGTGCAGGTCTATTATTTCCTGGGAAGCAACGGGTTAGTGGCGCCCCAGTCTGATGTTGTTTGTGTCTCGGGCAGCCGGTGATCATTTACCATCAGCAGACCCATCTGCTCGTTTGCCTGCTATCAACAAAAAATAAGTACTATTTGTGGTGCTGTAAATTCACTGCAAAATCATAAAAAATACCACGACCATTCTTAATTGACCCAAGTTCGGGAACATCTTTGTTTCCGCAGTAGCTGTCTCGCTGGCTGCCGGCCAAGGCAAGCTATTAGGACCGGTCTTTGTCGCCATTGTTTGTGAACAGCTGTGTCGTGGTGTTACCATACGCACTCCAATCTTTCTTCCATGCCTTTGTATTAACGGTGATTTGATTTTGAGCTATGAAAGAGGTGTAACCTTTTACATTTTCTACAGAAAGTGCGAGGCAATATGGAGGTGGGATTTTAATTGTTTTAAAGCATTAGCCGCTTTTATACCCGAGATAAATATGTAACTAGCTTTTTCCCGCGACTACGTCCGCATCGTAACCCCCCCCCCCATTTAATCACCCAATTTTTACCCCCCCTACTTTTTAAGCCTCCCCCAAGTCAACTCCTCTACTACAAAATTTTATGCTTACATCTTCGACAACGAATTTCCAAACACACTTTCACCTATTTCAATCTCTTCAACCCTTTTACCCTAAAAAGTAGCATATGTTTTTCCTCATGAGCTTTCTACCCTTATAATTTAAAGAACTCGTGTTATTCATCAGAAAAATAATGGATGACTATGACGAAAAGTAACAAAAAAACCTCAAAATGGCTTACAGTGCACCAGAAAAGCGTTTCTAAACAAATTTAATGTACATTAACATTATGTTTGATGTGACCCAAATAACGTTGGGCAAGTGACCACAAGCATTGCACCGCCGGGGACGATACCGCGTTAATTGTCCTGCGGTTAAATTTAGAATTTACTGACACTGTGGCGCTAAAACCACTGCAATGCTATTAATATTATAAATGCGAAACTGTGTTGCGATTGATGTTTGTTATTCATAATTGGCCTACTGAACGGATCCGAATGAAATTTGGCACAGATATCGATTATAATCGAGAATAAAACATGGCTACTATTTATCAATACGTCCTCGTACCGGCTTTTAAAGTCCGGGAATCTTTTGTGGGGCTTGATGTACACTTTTTTTATAAAATCCCTAAATTAATACAAGATTTGCCTGTGAATTTGTTCAAGAAACATCTAAAATCTCAACTCATAGGCAACGGATATTATAGTATTG
>DWJZ01002966.1:0-18072 GCA_018249125.1 Asbolis capucinus
ACTTCACACACCTTTGACTTTTTCAAACTACCCGGCGCGCAGGTTTCATCATGATGTTTTCCTTCACCGTTATAGCGAGTGACATTTAAATGCTTAAAACGCACATAACTCCGAAAAGTCATAAGCCCTGGAATTCGAACCCGGATCCCCCGAGTAGGTGGCTGAATCCTTAACCACTAGACTATCATCGTCTAAATTTTTTTTAATTTACAGTGTCTATAATCTGTCAACGAATGTTACCAATAAATTAACTAAGTTTTATCGCTATCGGTTGAGCAAGTCGGAAATTCAGAACGAACAAACAAACATATTTTTTAATAACAGATTGTTTTGATTTATTATATCTTTCAGTGAAATTCTCTGGCTCCTTGCCACTGCTGCCACCTTCCTTTCTCCTTCCTTAACTCAGCCGTCAAATGTCTTATTTCCCGGCTGGAGTTTAATCCCAGAAAATGCTTTCTTTCTTTACTAGCAAGCCTCATTTATGCCTTTGATGTTACCATGTCATTATTAGCCCCTGACCATTTGCCATCATGTAACTTCGTCTTGAGTGCAGCTCTAGCAGCACCTACCTATACAAGGTGCAAAATCTGCAAGTATATATATACAAGTAATTTCCGCCAGCCTTGTCAAGACTAATTTCAATCATATCCATTCAGTAGTTAATGAGGAGAAACATCCATGGTAGAGACATCCATCCATCCTTACAAACTTATGTATTTATAATATTAGTAGGATATATGTACTTATATTTCGTTAATTTTGTTTTTAATTGACTTAGAAGTATGTCGGGTTTTGGAAAACCATTAAAATGAAATATTACTTCACGTTTCAAGGAAAAAATCGGTTTGGTTTAATTTTGGATAATATTAAAGTTACTGTTAGCAATGCAACCTGTATTTCTTTATGATTTATTACTAGCTTTTTTCCGCGACTTTGTCCGCGTGAGACCCCCCTCTCATTTCCACCCAACAAGGCAAGGGGGGTGTCCCAACGGACGAAGCGAAAAGCTAGTAACGCATAAATTTCGTTACATTTCCGCATATTATGCTACAACTGCCAACCGAGGTTACAATATTCGTCCAATATTGGTTCGATTGTCACATCTGGCCGCCCGGAACCGCTTTTGCATATTTGAATCAAAGCCTTAAATAAACTCACTTTTATTCCTTACCTCCGTTGAAATAAATGTTACCAATGGTTTTGAAACCCTGCATTTACATTAAGGTTACTGAATAAAATAGACCTGAGTAGGTAGTATTTTTGGTTTTTATATATATATTTAAAAAAATAACATTTTTGAGTATACAATACTAATTTTTTAATACAAAATACTCATTTCAGAGTATAACTCATATTTGATCATAAAAGAGTATTTTATACTCTGAGTATTTGTAAATATGAGTATTGAATACTGAAAAATATATTTGTTTTAGTAACAATAATTTTTGAGTATTTTAAACTTTGAGTATTTGTAAATATGAGTATTGTATACTCAAAAATATATTTATTTTAGTATTTTATACAAATTTTTGAGTATAAAATACTTACTTAGCAAGACTTTTAAGTGAGGTAAACTCAATTGAGTATTTTTTAGTATGTCTTTATATATTCCATAGTTATACGCCAACGTATTTTTAAAGATATAACCATGATTAAACTATAAATTGACTCATAAATCTTGCTTAAATTTTCATTGTACTCTATCAATATGCTCTCGATTCTGGTAGAGGATGTTCCACGTCTCCTTATTAAGAAGGAACCTGTGCCTAGCACTGTGACTAATACCTAAATACACACACATTTTTTACATATTACAAGTTAATGCTTAACTACAGTCCCACCTGATAGTAAGTGGCGATGTAGTCTTAGATGAAATAAAATGTTTATTTCGTCTTAGGAACCAAAAGCTCACTTAACGAAAGCCAAAATTTTACAATACAAAGTCCCTACTTGCGTTATAAATTTGCTAACAATATATAAAAAAAATATAATATATACATAAATGAATTCTTTGACAAAGCCTAAAGTAAAGCGCATTAAGTTAATAGAAACCTATTCACTTTTATCTTGAATAAGTATAACGTAGGTATGACGTTATACTCGAGTGGAAACACAGACGCTCGTAATTTATTCCAATCCTTCGCGGTACACCTTACAAAGTTGATAAAGTTCTGTCAAAATGAAACCGCTAAGAACTGAATGTTAATTTTGAACCCAAATAACTGCGTACCCAATCTCAAAGTGGAATCTTGTTCTCTCCAAATTTCACGGCAAAATACTCAATTTAAAACAAAAGTAAATGAACCGGGAAATTCAATAGTCGATCGAAAATAGAAACAGGCAAGTGCGTTACATCCAAGAAGTCATTTGATCCGTTATTCCCAGTCGAATTTCTTGCTATTCTTGAGAATTCCCTTCATGCCCCTTCGTAAATAGCTTTCTGAGCCGGCCGCCGTCGCAGGGGGAGCTATTACATTTCGATGACACGATGAATTGAGGATGACATCTGGGGTATACACTATGTTTTTCCCGTCTCTTTCCCACTGCTGGGCTTCGATATGATCTAAATAGGGATAGGATACGCTTGGACCATGAGTATTTGCCATTACACCTACGAGAACTGTATGCGGAACTATCAGGTGTTGTCTGCATGATAATTTTCTTCATCGAAGCAAGTGGCGATTTGTAATAGGAACAATTTTTTTTTAATTTTCATAGGCTAACGTGTAAACCATTAGGCTATCATTGCTACATGAAATAAATATAAATATATACATACTATATCTACATATATATAAAATAAGTAAATATTTCAGGACAATTCTCTAACGACCTCCGGCGTAGCAGCATACGTATTTTTCTTGTAGGTACGAAGGTTTTTCATTGATGCTCTTATCAGGATATGTTATGAAGATATATTATGTTTTTAGATCCTTGGATAGTTACGATTTGGCAATATTGGCAATAAGTGTCGCGATAATTTAGTAATTGGCTCAAAAACTTTTTCTGAAATGGAAATCTAGATTATATGACATGTGCTGAGGAGTTTCTTTCGCTGCTTCTTCTCCTCAAAATGGCGCCTCTCCGTAACGGTGATAGATTAAAAAAATATTGACGTTGATAAGTGTATTTTTAATATTTACTTTGATTTAATTTGACTTTATATGAACACTAAATCCATTCGGAAATTTGCATAACTTTGGTAATTTTGAAGTGAGTTTCATTCATTCACTAAAATCTTATAATTCAGTTTCAAATCGAGTTAATTTTATAAATTGTAAAAAATTTACTATTTCAATATTATATTTGTAAAACTTTTTAACGAGTTCCACAAGATTATTATTATTTAAAGAAAAGAAAGACACCGATTCTTTAACCGTTTCTTTATTATGGTATCTTTTCGAAACGGTGGTATACTACAAAGAAATAACGTTTATAAGTATATTGAAAATACCTTCATGAAATAAACGATTTGACTTCAATTTCATATTCTTATTCACCTAGCAGCTTTATGTCGGTTAAAGATAGTCCACCCGTTAGTATAACGTAAAGGACAACAACGACAAACCTTTTTAATATACAACAATAGAATTAAACCAGGAACATAACACATTTACGAAATATAAGGTACACAAAAGGCGACCTTATCGTTTTAGAAGCGATTTAATTAAACTAATAAAGTAATTACATCTAATGAAAATCGTAAACATGAACTCTCAAGTGGAATCCGAGTCCTTTTAAAACTTTTATCGGAATTCAACTTCGGAATGCCTCGCGTATCTTGGAAATGGTTCCCGCTGACAAAGAATAGGAAATAAGGCATTACTCAATAATATCTTCTACAGTATTTTCCAATCGAAGAGTTAACAGCCAGGTGGCTGTTGATTGTCAATGATCGACAAAGTTAAGCAACATCGGACGCGGTCGGTTGAAGTGTGACCGTTAGGGGCCAAAAATCTTGGACGCTATGGTGCTTTCGTAAAGCTATCGGCAATTGTAAGCATTAGCCATCGAATAACAAGTTGTGAACATTTGCCATTGACAGTTGGTCTAGTGGTTAGTGAACCTGACTGCTACGCCGGAGGTCGTGAGTTCGATTCCAACTCAGGTCAAACTTTACTATGATGTGCAGGAATGTTTGTTATGTGTGCCTGGGTGTTTAATAGAAATATCTATTTAAGTATGTATTTAAAAGAATATATGTATGTTTATCAGTTGTCTGATCACCATAGCACAAGCTATCGCTTAGGGATCAGATGGCCGTGTGTGAGTTGTCCAAAGATATTTATTTATTATATTTATAGTCACGAACAGGAAGAACGATCATTGTTGCAGAAGCAACGTTACCGACTCAGCTCCCAAGAGTATACTCACCACAACACATTCGAGAGTTATACAGTCTGTTTAAAATTCTGTTTGAGTTCGATTTCATTAGCAGAACATTCTTCTTTTCCTAAGTCATAATGGCTTGCCATGGCTTCATTGATCGCCCACTACTGACCTAGTCATACCGGAGAGGCCTAGAGACTACTCCACGCTGATGAAATGCTGTGGTAGAGTGGTTAGTGGCCAATGTGTCCGAAGTCCAATCAAAGACCTCCGATGTGGCTTTGCCATCTAACGATAATAATGATTTGAGATTTCTTTTGGTAATTTTGTCACACGTTGGGTTACATTATCAAAGTTTTCATACGGAACCCTAACGTTTTTTAAAATATATAATGTTCTATATATATCAGGGATAATGTACGATTCTAATGTTAAATAATTTTTCAAATCGGTCTAGTAGTCCCAGAGTTCATCAAACCAAAATCAAATCCTCTTTATAATATCAGTATAGACATGAACTCGCACCATTTAAGGAGAAACCCTTCCTCAAACTTATTTTAAATTCAATCAGATGCACCATTCAGTTATCCTTTGTGAGTTCAATGACCGAAGATGTCAATGGAAGAAATAGAATAATGTTAAATCTGCCGCGAGCCCAGAAATAGATGTCCATCCACACCCCAACCTCCCCGCCAACTTGACAATATACCCGCAGGTTTATTTTTAAAATGTTATTGTTCGGAAATACAGGAAACACGAGCTGAATGCTTCTTTGATGATCACGGTTAACGGTTTTCAAACATCCTTTAACCTAACTACGAGTACTATAATTAGGTAGTAAAATTGATCTTGTCTTAGGGTTAACTATTTAATCGTTCTACGATGAGATAGGCTGGTTAACTTTAGTTAACTTTAATTCAGGGCCCCAGTAAAAAAAAAGAAAAGTTAATATCAAGAAGTATCATCATTTCTAATACACCTTTTAAACACGACAAAACTAAGCAAAAATTTTCAATCATTTTACCCAATAATCATGTCGTTAAGTAGTATAAAAAATTCACGATATTTATATACTGAATGATAATAGGTTACGGAATTTCGAAATAATTCTATTTAGGGGTTAAAATCGCAAAATTACAAGAAGAAAACTCTGCTATGAAACGTCTAAATTCTCGTTCAATTACGGTACGCGGAAAATCAATTCGTAAAATCATATACAGAAAATACAGTTATATAAAATGACAAAAACGTATTTATAAAACGCTTATTGCAATAACGTAAAAACATGGACCTTTTATTTACGTTATTACTTTTTTCCGGCAATTCTAATAATATAACATAATATTCCCTTTTTGTAATATTTAACGTCTCGGGACATCTCACACACGCCCGTTATACTATGGTGACCTTGTATCTAATAAACATACTTATATATTTTCAAATATATAGTAAATAGATATTTTTATTTCACCCAGACACAGAACAAACACTCCTGCTCATCACAGCAAAGTTTGTTCTGGGTGGGAATCGAATCCACGACCACCGACTCAGTAATCAGGTTTACTAACCACTGAACCAGTCAGTAAAAAAAAAGTTTTACTATATTTCCTCAAAATATAATATTACTTCACCTAACTTTCACAAAGTTACCGCTTTCTACAAAGTATCAAGCAGGAAATCTTAATTAAACCGCGGGTTAATACGAAACCGAATTAAGTTGTTCCCGGGAGAAGAATAAACGACATAAGTTAATACGGCCTCGCGACAGAAACTTATAACCACCGCAGGATAAGCACTGGAAGGGAAGAAATTAAATATTAAGAGAAAGAGAGAGAATGTTGAGAGAAAGAGAGAGAATATTGAGAAGAAAAAATTCAATGGTATCTCACATACGATAATCCGGAAATGAGATTTGAGTCAGTTTTTTTTTATGGTCCAAGGAAACGAGAAGGGACCTGATGGTAGTGGTCACCACCGATTGGAGCATTAGCTGAAGGTGACAAATATGTTTTCGGTGATCAAAATATATCCATCCATCCTTACTTTCGCATTTATAATATTAATAGGATTCAATCTCTAACTTTGTATATATTTTCTCTACATGATTCTTTCATAAGTTATGCTTTTAACCATCCCTCTCATGGGACAAACGTCCATTCACGTAATACACACACATCTAAACATACACACACACCTAAACAGACACACACACTCTCAACAAACTAGACAAACGTCCATCCCGTTAAACACACACTTACACACTCGCACACAGTCATAGTCTCAAATCAACATGTCATTAAAATGCAAATGGCTACTCTGCGGTGACAAAGCACAGCAATTGTGTAATTATTGCCAACTCCGGGATTATCTGTCGTAGCCATGGCTCTATCGACACCAATGAATGGTTAAATTATACATTTGAATTATTACATTGTGACTTCATGTTAAGGTAGTCAAATTATTGAATTAATTACCTAAATGTAATTATTGACAGGCCGGTTGGTCTGGTAGTTGATGATACTGACTGCTGAAGGACCGAAGGAAGGATGAACGAAGATCCTGGGTTCGATTCCAATCTAGGACAAACTTTTTTGTTATGAGCAAAAATTTTTGTATTGTGTGTTTAGGTATAAATATCTATATAAGTATGTATTTAAAAATATATATTATGTATGTTTATCAGTTGTCCGATCACCACAGTACAAGCTAATGCTTAGTTTCGGATCAGATGGCCGTTTCTGAGTTGTCCCGAGATATTTATTTATTATTTATTTCATTGATTTATTATTTAATCCTCACTTGTTATGCAATGTTACGGGTACTCACGATTACTGTTTGCCATGAGTACTTATATCGCGAGTACTCGTTACATACCATAATGTACATAGTCCACAATGAATCGACTTTAAAATCATATAATATTGCAAATGTGAAAATAATCTGTTTCCCTTTCTGTTTCTTACCTTTTCACGCCTAAACTACTAAACCAATCCTGATGAAACTTGGTACACACGTAGAATAGAATTTGGGCATAAACATAGGCTACATTTTCGTGAAAAAAGGCTTGAGGGTGTTGAAATAGGGGATGAAATATCATTATCGAAAAGAATATCACTTTGTATCGATGATGCAACATTGACTGTAGAGCTTCTATCCTCCAACCGACTGACCCCGCTGTTGGTTAACTTCGGTGATCAATTATAAACAACTGAGGTCTATGAACGGTTCAATTCACATTTATAACGTCGAGTGTGTAAATGCACGTAGCGTTCGACTTCGTATTATAAATACTTGGGCTATTGGAATCGTGAGTCGGTTATCGACGTGTCACAGGCGGTCAGTTCCACGTAAGCTGCTTACATGGGCTATAATTATCTATGTGTTTCATGTCTTATTATGTGTGTGTGACTTCAACCTGACAATGGCAGATAACTGAGCACGGCATACCTCGTACTGAGGATGCCTAGGGAATCCACCAGGCTGCTCCAATGCGAATGGGGAATGGTGCATCGCCAACCCAAAAGTTTTCTTGGCGTCAGCCTCCTACATGTCTTAAGGATTGCTGTTTTGCGACAACAACGGAGACCGACGGCTTTATGTGTTCCCTGAAGCACGGTAGCATTCATGAAATTTTAGCCACTAGCGGTCACTCCTAATACTGACCGTACCCGCTGTTTAAATGCTGTTTAACTTTTTCGATCGAGTGCGATGAAAACAGGCTGCCGGGCTATGAATATAGTGTGTGTACAAATAAATAAATACCTTCCTATGGTAGGTACCTACACACATACATATGTGTACATACTAACATACCTAATTTGCCAAAGTATTTGAACAATACGTATTATCGAGATTTTTTAATTTTTATGAACTTTATATTCACACAGACCTAAATATGATAGGGGTGTCCAAAGAAGTTATATATAAAAATACTAAAGTAATGAATAACAAAAAATATATAGTCAATTTTAATCGAAATATGACATCTTAGGACAAAATTATAGATATTTAACTACATATATTGGATAATCTTTGTTTAAAAACGCCTTAAATCCATGCATACAAAAATCGAGAATTCGATAGAAATTTGAAAGAGAAAAAGTTGGGCGTTTCATTGCAATTAATCTGCTCAGAAAAAGTTAGCTATATATGTAAAAGTCCGGGGTTCCCAATACATTTTATTCACACACACACACACACATATATATATAGTGTTAATAAAATCATACAACAATCATGATAACATCTTATAAGGTACTTCTGAACTTTGTGTGAGGCAAATTTCAGGTGCCTCTCCTTTACATACAGGCTCAAGTAAATCACTGTGCATTTATAAACCCAACCTTATTGCCGGGGATTAAGGTTCATGTGTTTCTGTAAATTTTCAAGCAAAACATGAGGGTGGCTCTGTTTACTCACGCACACCGATCGATCGGAGGTAAGGTTTCGCGCGAAAATTGCAACCGTTAGGTTGTTTCAGCCAACTTAATGTAATTACAGGAATCGATACTACCAAAATGTGTGTATGAAAGTTTGACTAATACAAGTACTAAGAAATAACTATGTTCATTTACTTTGTTATGTATAGGAATCGTTATCGCGGACGTCGACATACTAGTACGTACATATTTGTATAACGTTATATATAATTTGAATTTAATGCATTATATATAATTTGACTAAAACATATTTATTATTACAAGTTGTTATTTAACTGGCAGTGTATATTTGTATATTAGTTTGTTAGTATATTTGTATGTTTGTTTGTTACGGGTCAAATCTTGCAAGCTTAATTAAACACACTTCCTCGTACACGGAGCTGAAATTTTGCATAAGGCTTCCGTCCAGATGTCATTGCATTTATATGACAAGCATGACCTGATACTACGTTCAGGATTGGCTCCAGACAAGGGAACTCATTAAGGTTACACGATACAGTTATGAAATATTGTGTATTTCTTTGTATTAGGGCTCTATAATTAAAGCTTGTTTTTAAATATTTTAGTAAACCTTGTTTATACTTGTTCCTGTGGCACAGTGACTGAAAGTGACATTCCACTTTACTCGGTCCTACAATAGGTCCCTGAATGTTAAATCATTACTTACTATTTCTTTATTAAATTATCGATATCGCCAATGAAATAAATGAAAAAAAAAGCAATTTTCATAACAATGTATGACAGAGTTCCGAATGAATAACAGTGTTAAATTCAATCTTTAGTAACAAAAATATTAAAATGAATCTTGATGGATTGTAATGGCAAGAAAATACATGGAGCGCAGATTTTCTAAGTCGCAACGTACAACAATACCAGGCAGTTTCAAAGTCCCAGAACCATACGAATTCTACAACAAGGCGACACCATTCGTACAACGAACGTTATTATTCGTGGCCGACGAAAATTCCGGCCCGAAGCCGTGTGGTAGCAAAGACACCGATCAAGATGTGGAGGTCGATGAAGCAGCTGCGTCGAAATCGAGCGAGGAACAAGAAAAATCACCGAAAAAGTCCTCATTTTTTTTCTCCCCTTCGAAAAGTTGCAAGATTCACGGACGGAGCTTTTTCCGGCTTCAAACGAGCCCTAAGAAGTCGAAGGAGGAGGCCGGGGGGAGCAGGCCGGGGACCGCGGCGGGGGGCCTCATCAGTTATGCCCCTGGTTGGTCTCTTAAGGGTGAACATCTTATGAAATGGCAGGAATCAGGGAAAACTACTATTGAGGTAAGTTGAATTAAATTTCGTTTTGCGCGTCGTTTGACGCATTCGCATACAAATTATAACTTTAGGTAGTAATCGTGAGTACCCGTAACGGGTAGGCACAAATATTATATTACAATCTTCAAGTTACGGTAGTCGTGAGTACTTCCTATCTGCAACGAGTAAGCACGATTATTATAATTAAATTTTTAAATTATAATAATTGAGTCTACTCCCTTCCTGTAACGGGTAAGCGTAATTATTAATTTTTTTTCTTAAATATAACAATCGTGAGTACCCTCGTTACAATTTCAATCCATAATTGAAAAGTTAAATTCATATCATTCGAGCTGCTTGATTTATATAAGTATCGAAAGATACTCTTATATTATTTTGTACTCCGAAAGATCTATTATCTAAGTCAGTTTACCTAAAACGTATATTTCTTGTGAAATTACAAAGATTAGAAAGAAAGAGATTGTGCATGCAAATCCTACCAACAACCCCTACAGGGGGAAAGTGGGTTGTTTTTCAAAATAAATGAAAATTTCAATTTAAACGCGTCCCCAGGTGACTTCGTCGGCGAAAGCTGTGTACACTTTCTGAATTAAATTTTAACTAAATGCCTTAGTGAAAAATTGCTTCTGAAAATTATTTCACTTAGTTTACATAGGACTTTCGGATCGTCTAGTTAGTTGAGTGTTAAGTAAAGTATTGTTCTAGAAAATTCTATTCCCTACTAATATTATAAACCAGCTTTTGCCCGCGACTTCGTCTGCGTGGTCGTGGTGGTGGGTGGTGGATTTGAACCCAGAACCGATCGAGAATTTAAAGTTCAAACCACTAACCTCATTGCTACTAGTTTAATGCCATAAATACATCCGACATAATTAACGAATTCTATAAATCGTTTGTACTCATCGAATTCACAAATTATCTCCATTGGCCGACAGAAGCAATGATGTATGAAACACAAATATGCCGCATATTTCCGATTGGCTTGTTTCACACCGACTCGAATGTTTCCGCTAAAGGTCGTCACTTATCTAACATTAGGTCCCTTAATGCCTCGTCGCGTCTCCCGCGAGTGCCTCGTCTGAGCGAGGCAAAGAGGTTACGGAGTTGATGTCTATTGTACTGTGTGGAGTGTAAATCTATTGTAGCCCATATGATTTTAACCCATTAAAGAACCATTACTAAGTACAGGTGTTTCCTCAGGACTGCGGAGGTATTTCATCATACTACTCAAGTACGGATCGATGGAGATTGTTTTGGATTACAGTACGCCCTACCCATTGTGATATCGGTAAACCCTGATTTTCAACCTATTGGCCTAAACTAAAAATAAATCCAACGCCTTTCAACTGGACTGGTTTGTAGCTTACATTTTTCTTTTATTTCCTAAGACAAAGAAGTTCCTGAAAACAAATTCAAAATTCATCTATTCGTGTAGTTTATCATGTAGGTTTTTTTTATTTACCACCAATGCAAAAAGGTGCCATATTGGGAAAAAAGATTGCAAAATAATGTTTTAAATAAATAAACATTGTTTTAAATGTACAACTATAAAACTACAAACTAAAACGTCAGAGTTACATGGGACACAGTTATTTCTAGGTGTTAACTGTAGTATGTTTAGGCTTTAGTTTAGGCCTGTCATGTAAGAACTGTGATTCGCGAGGCGACGTAGTGCGCCGCGCATGACACTGCCTCGTTAGATGAGTAACGACCTTAACCATGAACGTGAATAGTACTCTGCGGTTTATTTTGTCAAGTGTGGTCCGATGGGCCACGCGTTTGTCACGGTTATGTGTACTCTAAATTAACGAGCGCGCTTTTTCAGATATGTTTACCTAAAAAGTATTTATATTTTTAACTGGCTCGAAAAATGGTCGGTCTAAAAGTATGGAACTATTAGGCTAAATTTATTGAAGACTAGCCTTCGCGCGGATTTACTCGCGTGGCATATTGATGCAAAGTAGTCTATGGGTTAATCTAGATTATAATGTATCCTTGTGCCAAATCTCATTGAGATTAGATTAGTAGCTTTTGCGCGAAAGAGTAAAAAACATCCATCCATCCAGACAAAATTTCGCATTTATAATATAAGTAGGACTAATCAACGTAGTAGAACTGAATTTGCTTCAGTGATTATAATCAAGGCATTTGCAACTGTCTTTCTTGTTATCGTCAAGCCTAATTCAAAAATGTATGAGGGGGCAGGAAAATATGGCGTCTGTTTTTCCACAATAACTGTCATTTCCATTGTAATTTTTACTGTCAATTTTTACTGTCAATTTTTACTGTCAAACTGTCATTTTTAAATTAGCGTTAATATAACAGAAAAGATGTTATTCTAGGGTCACATGATCGACAGGTCCACATGCCCTCAGCACGAAAACACTCATAAAATGTGAACTGGACTTCACTGGAACTCACTCTTCCACCGACAGCGCTTGCTTAACGTTCTCGTTCACTTACGAACGACACAAGCCGCAGTGCAATAGACGCCTCATAACTTTGTTATAATTATCGTATTTTAACCCTCAAAAGGTTCATTAGAGCCGCCCCAAAGGTTGGTCTCCCCTGGCGCTTTGAATATGTATGAGAAATGAAACCCGAATGTATGTGACGCCTGCCACGAGTATACGGTATTGTTTGTGAACAGAGATTTTGCACCTCACTGTTAATAAATTCTATTTATAAACAAGGATCCAAGAGTAGATATTTTAGGGTTAAACCTGGTCGTAGCTTAACCCTGGCATAGGGAAAGTAGATTTTTTTAACAAAACTATTTAAAGTTAGGCATTTTTACCAACACTAAGCTTGAACCAACACTTACTCGTGTAAGTAAGTACACACACACTTTTTTTGGTATTTTTTCGTGTGAGACATACAACCACATTATCGAAGTTTTCATACATTTTTGAAAATATTTTATAGCTGATATTCATCAGGGATAATGTACGATTGTAATGGTATAAGAATTTTTCTAATCGGTCCAGTAGTTTCGGAGCCTATTCTCCTCAACAAAAAATTCTTTCCTCCTTATAATATTAGTATAGATTATATCGTATACGCTGCAGAATTTATTGACGATACAGCAAAATTATACAATACAGTTTTATACAGAACATGATAACAAATAAGTCCCTGATAACTTATATCTCACATGTATTTTCGTTTTTTTTACATTTTATAAGTTGATTCTTGACTATAATACCACCTGATGGTAATTGGTGATGTAGTCGTAAGTGGTAAAGCGCTTTAACTTAGGAGAAGCCTATTCACTCTTGTCTTAAAGACACCTACCTACATTATACTTGAGCGGAAACACTGACGCTGGCAACTTATTCCAATCCTTCGCGGCGCGCCATACAAAGGACGAGGCGAAGCGTACGGGCCGTATCGGGGAGATGTCCAAAGTCCAAAGATGGATGGATGGATGGAGACCGCGTCGTGTCGTGCGATGGGGGGTAAGGGGTGGAGGGAATTAAGTCTTGTAATTCCTGCGCACGCTTTCCTAAATACACCCTATACAATAATAAGACTGACAACTCTTCGCCTGTGCTCTAGGCTTACAGTTATGTCACAATAACTTTTTCCCGGTCACTGGTTCTTCCAACGCGAACCGAGGGCAATTCTTAGTCTCTAATAATTTCGCTAAGTGATTATTCGTGTTCAATTATACACGAGAAACTCAACCGAAGTATTAAATTGATAGAACTCCCCTACCCTATATTTTGTTATCCATCATTAGTAGAATTTGCTCATCTCAGGGCAAAGAAAATAATATTGATAATATAGACTTCCCCTATTCGCAAAATATTGTTTCTGCACAAACTTGGCAATACCCTACATTATTGACAACTGCGGCCATTTCTTATTTATGTTACGTTATACCCTGAGGTTGGTAATATAGAGAGAGAAAAGAGATTTGTTACTAACATAAAATTAAATAAATAATCTTAGTAGGAGCACTTATTTACCACCACCAAGCACCAAATAGTTGAGATAAGTGGACGCGGTCGGTAGGACTGGTGACCGCTGTTGGCAAAATTTTATGAGCTGCTCCGTGCTTCGTAGGGCACGTACAACCGGCGGGTCAATTACATGTCTCGCGAATCGAAAGCATTTGCGAAAATTATGCGATAATTGCTAGTCGATCGCAAATTCGTATTACTTATTAACAAGTGCAGATCGTTTGCTGGCTGCTTGCTAATTACAAATTTTAGCTAATAGTCCTGCCCGTTGTTTGTCGTTAAGCAATCGTTAAGCTATATCGGGGACCATCGGGCGACATACAAACTCCAGCACTTGGGTTCCCTGCTAACTCATCATGCCTACTGACCACCAATCCCCAATAAATCAACATGGTAGACGCAGGTAGCATAGTCTAAGCCTGCTCAGCATCAGGAGACGTCTGTACTTAGCCATGGAAGCTATATTTTTAAACAATGTTTCTTTAATATACAGTCGAATATTAACACGAAAATTCTCGCAAGTTTTTAATCAATCGACCCTGTAACGTAGTTGGTTTGAAACTGTCTACGAAAAGAGTCCCAGGTTCGATTTATGTGACACATGACTGTTTGTTCTTGGGCTTATGGGTATTATTTGTGTTTTATGCTGCGTTGTTCATGACACGCAAGGAACCCTCATGTATGTCCTCTAAGGTATGTGTGTGTTTAAATAATGAAGCACCTTTCCGCAACGGTGGTGGATTTAGATAATATACATTCATAAGGTTACTTTTACATTAATAAATGTTTGTTTGTGATTTTGTTTGTTTGTTCTTTACAGACTCTGAAACGATAGGAGATAGAGCACTGTATTTAGCAACTTTGTTCAGAATTTTCTGAAAAAGTTTTTGGTACCAAAATTTTATCGATAAGATACTTGGTTGAGGAGTTGATGGGTAACAACGTGCGCCAGGTACAGCTAGTATATTAAACTAACTCTTTGGAGTGAATTTTATAAAAATAAACAGCTTCGCCTTCCTCTCTCTGGGAAGTAAGTCAAATACGAAATTTCTTAGAACTCCAGTTGATCAAGAGAAGATGTTGAATGGCTGACAAGTTAATAGCATTAGGAGTTCCAGAAAAGAACATTCACAAATTTATAGAACATTTGATATAGTGCCCTATAAGGTACATTAGCCCCTCAGTCTATTAACTGTTACCTACAATAATTTGGAGTATTCGAACATCGAAACATGAGGCATTGTAACATTATCTTCTAATTTTTCTACAAAAGAAATCCTTTTATAATTGACTACTTTCTACTCGAGGTGTCGTCCGTGTGTTATCTGGATATAAAGCAGCCAATGTATTCCAGGCTATAATCTCTCAGTAATATTTCATGTAGATCCAATTAGCGCGTGCGTCAAGTATATCCATCAATCCTTAAAACTTTCACATTTATGTTTTAACTAGGACGTATGTTGAGTCTTCGTATTGTATTTTTAAATTTCGCTGTGTGAGTTATTGGTTCGTAAGACGAAATATATGCTCACATTTCCAACCACCTTCATCGGGATCTTCAAGTAGACTTCGTTAAAAATAAAGAAATAAATAAAAAATATATTTGGATAACTCACACACGGCCACTTGACCACAAACTAAGCGTTAGCTTGTAATATGGTGATCGATTGATCGGACTACTGATATATTGTATATATATATATATATATATATATATATATATTTAAATACATAGTTATACAGATATTTACACCCAGACATACAGAACAAACATTCCTGCTCGCCACAGAAAAGTTCGACCTGGGTCGGATTCGAACCTTCGCTGTATCAGTCAGGTTCCCTAACCAAAAAACCAACAGGCCAGTCAATTAGGAAGTATAATTTGGAAGTATACAGAAACCCACCAGCAAAGGCTTCGTCAGCATTGGATATCGAGGCCTGTGGATGTCCAGCTCCTCGACACCACAGACATAGTACGGCGACTTAAAACGACAAAGCTATTATAATTTGACTATGTGATACAGTGTTTTATTGAACAACAGAACTCAAGAACACAAGTAAACAACTGATAGCCTATAGCGCTAGCGCTGATGCACTTTTAGATCCTTACATATGTATGTATATGGAGAGGCCGATCGGTCTAGTGGTTAGTGAATCTAATGCTACACTGTCGTGGGTTCTATTCCCATCCAGGTCAAACTTTTCTGTGATGAGCAGGAATGTTTATTCTGTGTCTGGGTGTAAATATCTATATAAGTATTTAATAGTTTATATGTATGTTTATCAGTTGTCTGATCACCATAGTACAAGCTAACGCTTAGTTTGAGGTAACTGTGTGTGAGTTGTACCGAGATTTATTTAGATAATTATTTACAGTTGTCACAGAATGGCCTATAATAAAAGTCGACAGGTTCGTCCAAAGATTCCGTGCAGTTCATTGAATTTCTCAAGACTTATTAGGCGCCTAATTATACAAAGGAAGTAGTTAGGGGCGGAAGGAGGGAGTATCGGAAGAGGGCTTCAGAGGGAGAAGGTCTAAGGTGTTCTGCTGTTGACGCATGTTCTGAATAGATTAAATATGTTTTGTTTGTTGAGTCTGGTTTCGATTTAACTGAAGAAATCATGACTTTGACTGGCCTGTTGATCTAATGGTTAGTGAAACTGACTACTAGGCCGGAGGTTTTGGGTTCGAAACTTTTCTGTTATAAGCAGGAATGTTTGTTCTGTGTCTAGGTGTAAGAAATGTCGTATGTATTTAAAAATATATGTATGTATGTTTATTAGTTGTTTGATCACCGTAGTACAAGCAAAACGCTTAGTTTGGAATATCAGATGGTCGTGTGTGTTTGCAGTGTATGTTTGTATGTTAGTATATTTGTTTGTTACGGGTCAAATCTTGTAAGCTTAATTAGACCCACTTCCTTTTACACTACGAAGCTGAAATTTTGCATACTGCTTCAGTTCCGATGACAATTTTTTTTTTTATAAGTATGATCTGCTGCTATATTTAGGATTGGCTCCAGACAAAGGAACTCTTCAACGGTTAACAATACAGTTAAAAAACAAGGTGTTTCTTCGTATTAGGGCTCTATAATTAAAACTTGTTTTTAAACTTTCTAATAAACCTTCTTTCTTTATCTTTCAATATATTTTATTTATTCTTCTTCATGGAATAATTTATTCCATGAAGGTATTTTCAATACACTTATAACATCATTTGAAATCTTAACCGTTTCGGAAAGCTGCACTAATAAAGAGGAGAAGAAACGGCGAAAGAAACTCCTCGGCTTATCTTTCTCTATACCAAGTTTCATTGCGATCGGTAGTTTTTGCGTGAGAGAGAAAGAAACATACATCCATTTTTTGATCCTTATAAACTTTGTTATTCATAAACAATACTAATGTATACAAAGAGAAAGACTTGGTTGTTTGTATGAGGAGAATAGGTTCCGAAACTACTGGGCCGATTTGAAAAACTATATTTCCATAGAAATACATTATCCCTGACGAACTAGGCTATAAACTATTTCTAAAATATCAGGGGTCTGTATGAAAAATTTGATAATGTAACACAAAGTGAAAAAAGTACCAAACAAGATTAATTAAAAAAAATAAAAAGAAACACAAAATTTCGTAACTGTATTGATAACCGTTGAGGAGTTCCCCTGTCTGGAGCCAATTCTAATTAAGCTCGCAAGATTTGACCCGTAACAAACAAATATACTTATATAGAAGCACACTTGAAGTGGAATAAATGCTTCTAAAAAACCTTATATTACGTACAGTAAAGCAAGATGTACTACAATCATGAAGGACTTCATATACAAATGAGTCGCAATACCATATGTCTGTCTGTTACAGTTACGTCACAATAACCGTTTTGTGGTAACTGGTTCCTACGAAGCGAAGCAGGGACAATTTCTAGTATTACATAAGTAGGACTTTCGCGGCTAGTTTTTTTTAAATATTTTAATATATTTGGACAACTCACACACGGCCATCTGACCCCAAACTAAGCGTTAGCGTGTGCTATGGTGATCAGACAACTGATAAACATACATA
>DWJZ01002967.1:0-18070 GCA_018249125.1 Asbolis capucinus
GCGCACTTCTGACTTTTCATATGCGCGTTTTAAGCATTGAAATGTCACTCGCTATAACGGTGAAGGAAAACATCATGAGGAAACCTGCATGCTGGGGAGTTTGCAAAACGCAAAGGTATGTTAAGTCTGCCAATCCGCACTTGGTGGACTATGGCCTTAACCTTCACATTCAGAGAAGAGGCCCGTGCTCAATAGTGGGCCGTGATGGGTTGAGATGAACTTATAGGTACAAGCCGGCCTTCATGAAAATATTATTATTAACTTAACAATTATTTTGATAACGCTTCCGCGAATACCTATGACTTTGCACTTGAAAATTCAATACTCGGTGCACATTCGATTCGATTTTTCTCTTATAAACTTGACGATTTATGGTGAAAATTCCAGATCCAATATGTACCGAGTATAGCTGCCCCACCATTACACCTTAGGAAAAATTAAATATATAATGATTTTATTTAATCTCAACCATTTTTTCCTGCTCATCATTTGACATTATACTTGTTACAGCTGGTAAAACATGATAAATAATATACAGACAGATATTAAAACTGGAACTAGCTTTGGAACCAGGTCAGGAAGTAAAACATTTTACAAAATCTATTATGAAAGATACGTATTAATGAGCTATTTAAGGGACTATTTAACTACTAAACATTCATGATATCTTTAATATTAAATGTTAATAGTTAAGAGACTATTAACTAAAATTATGTTTTTTTACATATTATAAGTTAATGCTTGACTACAGTCACGCCTGATGGTGAGTGGCGATGTAGTCTTAGATGGTAAAGCGCATTAATTTAGGAGAAGCCCTTTCACTCTTGTCTTGAAGACGCCTATATTATACTTCAGCGGATACACAGACGCTGGCAATTTATTCCAATCCTTCGCGGTACGCCATACAAAGGACGAGGCGAAGCGTGCCGTCCGTTAACTAAAATATACCAAAATAAAAAATTATTACAAAGTAAATAAATTGAGAGAAAACTAAAATAGACTAAAAATAAGAGATTATTTAAATAATTTTAAAATTGAATGTTAATAATTTACTGATAACAGTAAACAAATCCAATTATTATTACCAGGTAATTCTAGTTCCTAATAGCCTAAGCTTCAGTTTCAAAGCTGCATTTTAAAGTTTATAGGCAGCTTATTTAAATTCAGAGGACTTTCAGTCAAAGAGCAAGCTTTTAAGTTATACAGAACGTTACAAACTTTCAGTTTTACTCTTAACGAAGATATCCAAATTATAATAGGAATCTATAGATCGCTTAACGAAATTTGTGAGAATTGTAGACGTCCTACTAATCCTACAAATATTATAATTGCGAAAATTTGTGAGGATGGATGGATGCGGATTATTCTTTCACAGAAAAACTAGTGAACGGATTTGAATAAAATTTGGCACAGAGATAGATTGTAGTCTAATGACACTTATGCTACATTTTTAAACGTATCACTATAAATGGGGATTTTACCCTATTCTACGCGACGAAGTCGCGGGCGGAAGCTAGTAGTATTATAAAAGAAGAGATTTATTCCACTTAAAAGTATCTCGGTAATAGACAGCGAGGAAAGTGGCAAGGAATGATCCTGACAAAGAATGCTCTCGAGAGAAATCTATTCCAATACCAATAAGTAAGAGAGTAATTGAAAAAAAATATTAAAAATTAAAATGAGCGTTTACCCTTACATAATCTACGTGACAGTTTATTATTCTTATTATTCTTATTAAATGGGAAGCTAGGTTCAGAAAATGGACAACGCCATCTATCATAAAGCATCCTAACTAATTATGTAATCCTCCAGAGTCGGAAATTTACAAAACCTGACACAACAATAAGTTAAAAAAAGTCAGTAGCCAATCCTTTGATGCCTTATGTGTCCGTAAACACCTAAGTAACATATGTACACTTAATTTTATTTATGATAGACTGAAAAAAACCCTGAAGGAAGTAAAATCCCGATTTCAAAATAAAATTGTAATGATTGTCTATAGGTATTGATTGATTTGTAATGATTGTTTATTGGTTTATTTTAACTAGAGTATGATTTGTGCCTTGAAAATTCAAGTTTCTTGAACTATTGCAGAGGCAAATCTAATATTATTTTAAGAATTTTATTATAAAACTGTACACCGAGCCCCACAAAAAATTGGTGGACTTTGGACAGCCAGAGTAACGACATAACTATGAAGAAACCTTCTTGTTAACTGATTATTAATATTTTTAGTTTATATAAACCTTTATCATTTTGTATCAAAACAATATTGGTATAGTTACAATAACAATACACAAGAAAAATCAAATACAGTTAATTTTATTGCAAATGAACATACAAAGGGCACATGAAATTTATGTAAAAAAAATATATTTGTAGATACGTAATTCTATCGGTGGTAAAAACAGTAGAATATTAAAAAAATATACATTTATGAAAAAAAATGTTTATTAATGATTTTAGGAAAACTAGATAGTTATTAGTATCACATTAAAAAAAAATTATTCATGAAAAAACAATGTTCAATTTTTTTTTCTTAAAAACCAATGTTCATTCATGATTTCAGAAAAACTGGAAATTTTGTAGTATCGCATAACTTAACTTCATTAATGCATTTAATTAACCAACTTTTGTTAACATGTATTATATTCCGAGGTACCCTCTTTTTCAACTTCAGCATATTTTCTAACTTAATTTCATTATTTCTATGAACTACATAGTCTACATCCATATATTTTATTGATTTCACAACTTCTCCTCCATATGCTATCCAATGCCTTTCGAAATGGCGTCTCTCGTGTTCAGAAAAGCTGATAAAATCTGGATAGAACCCTAAACGTTTATCTTTAAAAGCATCTGGTAATGGATTATCAAGAATTGATGATAATGAAAATGATTGAGTATCTTTAGAGTCTGTTTCATCAAAACTAATTGTTCCACTTGAATTTGAAACATTCAGATCTTTTTCTCTCTTTCTCTTTTCGCTTTGTGGGGAGATTTGTTCTTCAATACCCTTCCTTTTCCTACTACCTGGTGACTTAGGTGATATTTTTTGCATAAAGCTATCTATTTTGCCTTTTGTAGGACTACATTTTTCAGCTTTCTTTGGTAACGAACTATCAAGAGCCGATGATAATGAGAATGATTGGGTATCTGTAGAGTCTGTTTCATTAAAACTAATTGTTTCACTAGAGGTTGATGAAGTGGAAGCATTCGGATCTTCCTTCCTCCTTCTCTTTTCGCTTTGTGGGGAGATTTCTTCTTCAATAACTTTCCTCTTCTTACCAGCTGGTGACTTAGGTGATATTTTTTGCACAAAGCTGTCTATTTTTCCTTTATTTGGTGATTCATCATTAGCAGCTGTAGCTAGTTTCTCTAATAAAGATACATCGGTCTTCTCTTTGGATGCTTTATACAGATTCCTAAGTTCTTCCATGGTAGTAGCAGTTTCCCAATCCTTATCATCTCGGATTCTCGTCACTCTGGGAAACCTCACAGACACCCCATTGGTTGTATGTAAATTGGATTGTGTTAATTCAGTTCCTGGGAATTGATAATAATTTTCTGTTAGCTTGAACAACACAACTATCCTCCACACCTTTATTCACAGGCAATTTCATTACCATGAATATAATGCAGCTATCTGCCAGCAAAAGTTCCATGAAAATCGGCCCAGCCGTTCCATATATTAACCAGAACAAACAGACAAAGATCGTAAAAAATTACATTTTGATATACATATGTACTGTGTATGCATGGGGCACACTAAAAGTTTTGCACTTCTAGCTAATCGAAACTATTTGAATTTCGAATGTTAAATTTTTTAAAACGTTGCAACCTTCTTGGTAATAAAAATAAAAAAATGGTGGGAAATCATTTGTCAATTGTTTTTATCACACAGTATACGTACGCAACGAAAATGGAGAACAACAATTCGAGGGCCAATGGGTTTGGTATGAGCCAAATTCAGAAAATTTTACACAAAGAATTAAAAGTTCGGATTCTTTGTTGTCGTTGGATTTAATGCTGTTTATGACATTGTCACAGGAAACGAAACATGGATTTATTGTTTTGAATCCGAGAAAAAACAGCAATCTTGTGAAAGGGTGTTCGAAAATGAGAACAAGCCAACAAAAGTGTGGCAGGCGAGAAACGTTGGAAAAAAAAATCGCGTTTTTCTCCTCAGCAACGGGTCCCATCTGCACAATTCCACTTGAAGATCTAGAGTATTAACGCCGAGTGGTATTCTACCATTTGTTTACCCAGAGTGTTACAAAAAGGTTGGGAAAGACGACTAAAAAGCGGCGTTCTCCTACATCATGACAACGCTTCTTCACACACGGCCAACAAAACAAAGTCATTTTCCGAAAAAGTACAACTCGTTACGCATCGTACACATAGCCCCGACCCTGTGATTTCTGTATTTTCCCCCTAAAAAAAGATTTGATGAAAGATTCCACTTTTACCAACCCCGAAAAGACAGTGATAGCGTTCAATCCGCACGAAGATAAAATGCCTTCAAATCTATGGCCCTCCTGTTTTAAAAATAGTTCGATCGCAGGAAAAAAATTCTAAAATGCAAAGGAGAGTATTTTGAAAAGCAATAAACATAATATTTGGGTTATACGAGTGACTTGTTGCTTTTTTAAGTCATGCAAAATTTTTTGTGTGACCTACGTATATATGCATTTAGTAAAAAGTGGGTATTTTAATGTGACAAACGGGCACTACAATTTCAGATCCAGTAAAAACTATGATACATACATATAATAACTTATTCAATCATAGTATTACAAACTAATATGATAAAAATAACTATGGATCTAAAATAAAAATTTGCATTAGTATAGATTAAATTGCCTGAGAGCAATGATAGCCTAGTGGTTAAGAATTCGGCCTCCTACTCGTACTCGGGGGTCCGGGTTCGAATCCCAGGGCGATAACTTCTTACTTTTCGGAGTTAAGTGCGTTTTAAGCATTTAAATGTCACTCGTTATAACGGTGAAAGAAAACACCGTGAGGAAACCTGCATGCTGGGGAGTTTGCAAAACTCAAATGTGTGTGAAGTCTGCCAATCTGCACTTGGCCAGCGTGGTGGACTATTGCCTTAACCTTCTCATTCAGAGAAGAGACCCGTGCTCAATAGTGGGCCGTGATAGGTTGAGATGATGATGATAAATTCAAAAAATAAGTAAATAATTACCAGTGATTTCCCAAACAGGCTGCTTTTTTGGATCCTTAGCCACAAAATCAGGTATCAATCCCTTATTACAGTCCAACCACGAAGGGGTTTTTGTGCTGTCCTGAGATATTTTAACCATGAGCGGTGACAACTCTTTTTGTAATCGTTCTAATGTATTATCATCATGTCCTGTATGAACTTTAGTAACCGCTACCCATTGCTTCCTATGTGTATCAAAACAACCCATTAGGAAAATTGACATCATTCCTCCTTTCTTACCAGAACCTGTAAAATGCAAAGAAATTTTTAAATTACGGTTAAAACTGAAATAAAATTCTGGATATAACAATTTATAACATTTCTATTGAAACTTTAAAATAACAAAAATATCTGTAAATTCACTAGAAAGGATATGTTAAAAAATATGTATGAAGTTTTCTAGTTACATATGTATGTACAAAAATAAAAAATTCTAAAACAAGCAAGAAGTAACGCCATCTAGTTTCTATTTATTGGAGTGACGGCATCCACGTCATTACTATCAGTCATTACCGATTATGATTAATGCCATAGATATGTAGATGATAATTTTGTTTTTGCCATAACATTTAATTGTAATAGTATTTCTTTCAGACCTCTTTCATAAGAAACAAATTATAATAAAATGATAATTTCTTACTACAACTTTTATACACGTATATATTTATAATACATCTAATTCCAAAACTTTGATATTCTAAAACTTTAATAGCATCATTGTTAAGCCATAATTATTCTACTACTGAGCTCAGCAATGTGAGCACTACAGGCCAAACTCCATCCTGCAGGTCAGGGGTCAATTGGTGAACTTGAATTGAGATGTGAATAGTTTAGTGACAGTATGTGTCAAAATAAAAAAAAATATAGAAATGATACTGACCAAACCATGCACCAAGGACAACCAAATCAGCTGTATCAGCCATTGCTCCGTCAAATAAGTAGTCTTTTTTCACTTTCAACCAATGCCTTTTTCCAGGCTCGTAAATAGATTCAAGATCCTTCAACACTAAGCCCTCTAAACCCAATTTTAACACCTGAAAGAAATAAATACAACTATGTAAACCTTTCACTATATATTCTAATATATTGTGTGTTATTTGCAATTGTTATGAAAATTTGATGTTAGAGGTTTTTAGTAATAGATCATCACAATTTTATTTTCGCAGTGAGATTTTATGTAATTTTTGACTTGATAATAATCTAAACTTGTTAAATCTGAGAGTTTCAATTTCCAATAATTGAATTTGTTTCAAAATTAATATCTTTGGACAACCCACACACAGCTATCTAACCCCAAACTAGTTGGTAGCTTGAACTATGGCAGAGAGAATTAGTTTATACACACACACGCTACTATATATGTATTTAGAAATCAATGGTACACCCATAACACTCAATATTTATCAATTGTAGTAGAGCCTCATAGATAGAAATCAATATCAAGTGTTTGTTTAGATTTAGAAAAATAGCAAATATGTATTTCAAAATTAGTAAATGAAGCTTTTTTGTGTATTCACCTTAGCAATCATCTTTGCCAAATCTGCCGGCTTTTCAATCAATTTCTGCTCAGAAAACTTAACATGATTAGTGACTTCAACCATATTCTGTTGAAGTATTTGTCGGCGTTTTCTAATAGGCATATCCATCAGAACACTACCATTATAATAGAGACAGTCAAACACATAAAGGCATACTTGTGCTCCTTTGAATTTATTCTGTTTATGTATACCCAAAGTACCAAATGGCAATGGTTTCCCTGTATTGACATCGACCATTAATACCTCAGCATCTAATATCATATCTTCACCTTTTGGAAATGCTTGAGGCAAGTAGTCTTTAAAATGGCTGACTTTATGAGCCATTACCGGCTTTAAAGCACGAGAAAAATACTTAAATTCCTTACCCTTTTTATGGACTTGAACTCTTTCCCCATCATACTTAATTTCCGAGAACATACCATTCGGGCATTTCTTCATAGCCATTTCTATAGATTTGCACGCCTCAGCAAGCATAGGTAGTACAGGGGTCATAAGACTCAATTTTGCTTGAACAGATTTTAAAATAGATCCTTTTTGTTTTACTCCAATGCTCTGAGACAACACTCTGTCTAAAACCATGTCAAGGTCCCGAGATGTTTGGAAGACTTGGTAAGCATCTGGATGAACACCTTCAAGAATATGTTTTGGTCCAGCATTTATTCTCAAATCCCCTTTTATCAACCTTATAAGCATTTTCAAGTCATCAAGAGTACATCTTTTTACAATTTTCTTAAATTGATATATTTGTTCATCTTCTCTTGTAAGTTTAGAAAGTTCTTGAAGGAAGTCTTCAATAACATGTATTGTTACAGTACTTTCAGATGCTGGCATAATACTTTTTGACTTTGAGAAGAAATTTTGGATAGTATCAGCAACATCACCCTGTTCTAAATGTGTCAACATATCATCATGATCAGTATTGAAAATTCTAGAAAATAATTTGACTAGCTGTTTACTTTTTAAGTTATATACCCGTTTGGACACCTGAGGCAACAGAAGCTTACACCAAAGTACTAAGTCACCTTCAAATTTATTTCCACTGCAGCCATTAGTAAAGAAACTGTTAACCGCTGCTGTCTTGTCTGTATAAGCATCAACTCGGGATATCCTTTTACATAGCTTAATGAAAGAAGAAAACATATTATCAGATGTCTTAACTGGTGATTTTGAAATATTTAAATCAGTCTCATCTTTACTAGTATTAGAAGAATTCGGAAGAGGTTTGTATTCATTTTTAATCACTTTGGCTGTATATTTTCCATCGTTTTTTTGAGCGTAAACTTGTTCCATTTCATTGATTTTTTTAAGCAGAAAGTTTTGATCATCTTTAGTTAATGTGTCCCAGTTTCCGATGTCGTCTATTGATTCTATACGTTTCGTTGCCGGGCGCTGTTTTAGGAGAACATTCATGAAACATTCGACATGATGCCAAGATTTCATTTGTTGACCTTCTCCATATGGACTGGCTACCAGTTTTGCGATACGCAATTCGCCGCTCACACAATTATTTTTGCATACCTTGCAAGATGCACGAGACCCTTTTGCTCGATCAACGAAAAAGGGTGTAAAATCAGCCATACTTCCAACAAAATGTAACCGGGTTGTAATTTACATAACCTTACTCCTTACGGACAAACTGTATAAGATTTTTACCTGAAGTTGTCACTCAATAAAATTGCTACTGTAACTTATTACACGCGTTGATTGCAACACTTTATTTTATTTATTAAAATATCTTATTGATTCATAATATTTTGAAATCAAGGAAAGTTCACGAGAGGAAGTCAAAAATCCAAATCTGTCAAATCTGTTTCAATGTTACGTCAGGAAGGAAAGTCAAAATGTCATTAAATATACGTCATCTTAAATGTCACACAGGTGTTATGTCAAGAAAGTTCCGATACTCAGCGTACAAGTGGAACATCAAATTCAATAGAATACAATTTGTTTTATATTTAAAAGATTTTGTAACAACGACTTTTGAATTAACTGGTTTAAGTACAATAATTGGTACACGTTAACAAATCACAGAAATGAAACGTGCCGTATTGACGACACTGTGGCGGAGCATGCGCGATGCAACTTCACTGTGCTGTACCGAACCGTGCTACGCATGCGTGTTAATAATATTGTCTCAAATGTATATTTGCTGGCTGCCTACCAACAAATAAATTATCCCGTTCTCTTGAATATAGGATGAAAGATTATATGGTATTTAGTCCATTGGAAATAAAAAACAATGCATGTATGTAAGCAAAACTGAGTGTAAAACTAGTTTAAAACTATATTTGCTAAAAAACTACTAAACGGATTTGAATGAAAGGCGCGAATAAAGATTACTAGAAATAGCCCTTGCTTCGCTTCGCAAGAACATTTATTTTTAACTATCTAATAATCCTTCTCGTCATATAAACATGCACAAATTATGTCTAAAGTTGCCATACAAATTTTAACTTTTTAGCCCACGGTAACAAAGTAGATTTCTGCGTTAAAAAGTATCCCATATCAGTTATCCTTAGATAAACTACAAAAATGCTTAATTTCATCTAAATTGGTCAATTGGTTTCGGAGTTGCCATACTAATTTTGACCTGTTATCCTACGGGAACACAGCCATCTCCTGGGATCATATCAAATCAAAAAATGATCAAACCTATCATAACCATTCTCGAGTTTTAAACTTTAATTATGCCAAGTTTCATCTAAATTGTCCAGTAGTTTTTGCGTGAAGCTCGAACAGACAGACAATAAATAACAAAAATATTTGATCTCTATATCAATAACAAAGCCTCCCTGCATCTAAATTTTCAAAAACGATTAAATGTACAGAATTGATCCTCTTACAGTTTTATTATTAGTATAGATCGTCTGGATACATAGGCTACTTTTATCAATATACAAACCACGGGCGGACACTAGTAAATAATAAATATAAACTATAAGAAAATATGGTCAAATATAAATTTAAATGACACCAGCGTCATTGATACACATAGTTAAGCTCTAGGAACCTTAGTTCAGTCTAAGTATACGTATTCATACATAAAAATAATGTCTTTATTCGTTTCTTACTAAAGTTACAAATAAAAAAATATACTGTCTTTAAAGTACGTAACTATAATGAAGATTAATTTCTTTTATTTCCAGCCTCATCATGCCACCAAGAATTCAACAGTGATGGATCCAAGCACGGCACCCTTATTTCACCACACTATCCTCTACCGTATCCACCGAACACACATTGCCACTACGAATTCTTCGGCAGAGGGAAGGAGAGAGTTAGATTGATGTTTCAAGATTTCTTTCTGCATAAACCAGCAGATGGATCTTTGGAGTAAGTATGCTTAAGTATTGAAAGATTTGTCAATAACTTATCAGTTAAAATTATAAGCTAGACGTCTGTAATATTTTTTTTATTGAATAAATAGTCTGTGATGACAGATGACATTTTAACCAATAGATGTTCTGTGATGGCGGTATGGAATATATTGGCGCCAATAACCTAAGAATGTCATTATTTTAAGGGCTAAATACGGATAAAATGAAGTTAGCAAGCCTACTACAATTGTGACGACTTACATTACGATGATGAATATAGCGAAATAATTATATCGACACACCAAATATGGTGTACACCATTTGGTAATACACCAAAAATTTCAAAAACTCGATAGTTCGGAGCCCACCAGGATCGTTAGAACATCACTCCATATTATAAATCACAATTGTTGCTCGGTACACCACGCTGGATATAATATAAGATCGTTTGGTCTAATGTTTTGCCAGAAATTACTAGGCATACATAGGTCTAACGGCTAGTTTAGTCTTATTTAGTCGATATTTATAGATTTAGTTTAGGCTTTGATTAAGAGTATTCAATTATTCTAATTTGCAACACAAGCGGTTGGATTCCTCAGTAATGAATTCTGTTTCTCAACAACATTCAGCAAAGCAAAACCCGACTCTTAACTAAATACCTACATTGCAGTAATAATTCAGGAGACGATAACCTCAAGAAAGGCTCTATTTTAGATGCTAGCAACAACTAGTGATACCTAATAATAGATCGTACCTATTTGTACCTGACTGGCTACAACCCATTGATGGCCCACGGCTAATGGGTCTTTCCTCATACTAAGAAGGTCTAGCATAGGCCACCACGCCTCTCCAATGCGGATCGGTGGACGGGTTAGTGGTCAAACCAAGTGACGGAAGTTTTTTATGCCACTCGAAGGTCTCCGAAATTGCTAAACGATTGATATCTAACGAAACAAGCAGTACCGACGCGACGGCGTTATGGGCCCGCCGAAGCACGGAAGCATTTAAAATTTTTTTTTGCAGCGGTCACACATCCTCGTATCGACAGCACCCACTGTTGCTAACTTTTTCTATCCCTTACAAGCGAAGCAAGCCGGATTATGCTGATAACGAAAGTCTGACTGCGAGAGGTAATAATAAAGATTCTATTAATTTTCATTACAGGTGTACCCATGTAGACTCCCTTCAAGCCTTTGTCAACGTTGATGGAAGACTGGAGAACATCGCAACCTTCTGCGGCACAGCCCTGCCCAAGCCGATCATGTCAAATGGACCGAAATTAATGCTCGAATTTAGGGGAAACCTACCTTCAAGGCATTCGAGAGGGTTTAAAATCTCCTACTCTTTTGTAGAAGGTTAGTATGCGAGATCTAATACCTATCTTTTTATATATAATTCTACTGTACCTGTGTATGTCACTGAACTCCTCGTAAACGGCTGGACCGATTTAATAATATATTGCGCGCGTTTAGGTGGCGCTCTAGATGGTTTAGATTTACAAATCAGTCCAAAAGATGGCGCTGTATTCTATATCTAGGTTATTTATCTAGACTATTTTTGGTTGTGTAATATTTGTAGAAGTTCAGGTGAGGTTTAAAAGGTAAAAAAAAATTAAAAGAAATCTTGCAGTACGAAGTTTGTCGGGTCAGCTAGTTTATTAGAATAATTCTAAAGTGTTTCTCGAAAGCAGAGGAATTAACGTTTCTTACACATGAAGCAGAGTACAACTTTTTACTGCGTCACAGACGAATGGGCAAATACGCATTACAAATAACAGAAAATAGCCGAGAATAAATGTTCATCTGTCACATATTTACTTAATGTGTACATATATTTTAGGTCCATATAGATTTTATCTAGTTAATGTTTGAGCACCAACCAACAGCTTTTATCACATCCATCCAAGTTTGACTGGTTAATGCCATTAGAGATTAAGTTATTCCCTTTGTTCCTTTTTGATAAGAGGTGACATAAATATAAATAAATAATAATTATAAATAGTAACGATCAGTTACGAATTTATTTAATTCCTTTTGTTATCTTATTATGTATATATTTTCTCAGTTTACAAAAAAAATCGTATATTCGACAATATGTGATTAATAAGGGATAAGGAACCAGATATGAAAAACCAAAACTTTGTCTATATCATCACAGCAAGTATGTATCGGATAAGCTTGTAAATTTCTCTGCTAGTAATTATTCCTCGAGATTAACTATAAATATTATAATAACGCTAATCCGACATAATTACGTTAGGACTGAAATATGTACTTAGGTACAAGGACACAAATGATGAATTACTTTTCCGGAGTAATTGGCTTTAAATCTTTATTTCATTGCAATTGTTATAGTCCGGGGTCCCCATTCCATTATTTTCACATGATTAGTATCAAGCTATCATTAGTAGAATCTTTTGGATGAGTCGTCCAACTTTTCCTCTTACAAAAATGTTGTGGTTGTAGTAGCTAACGCTACCTGTCGGAGACCCAAGCGTCATAAGACCTTCATAAGATCTCGCAACGCACGCCAAGTCGTAGCCCTAAAAGGTTTCAAATTCGAATGTACAAGTACCTAGTATTTAAGGCAACATAGATGTATATTAGGGAGCAGGTACTAATACTGAGCTATGTCCTCCCTTTCAGACTTCGGGATAACGACAGGGAGGCAGCTGAAGGAGTTTCCATGCGCGTTCGCCTACAACAGCAGTGAGGCACGAAATGGAACGTTCGCATCGCCCAATTCACCGGGACCTTATCCACGCGACACCGAGTGCTCCTACTTCTTCCACGGAAGCCAGACAGAGAAAGTGCATCTGCACTTCACCAACTTTGACGTAGAAGGAGTCTTGCCGTTAGTATTTGATCTATTTGATAGAAGAGGGACTGAAGTGGTTTAGATTGTTAGTGTAGGAGACATGGACTCGTAAATGAGGCTCTTAGGAAAGGTCCCTCCTGTTCGCGTTCACTATGTAATACCATCCAGAGCTGCATCATCATGAAGTGCCTCGAACCAAGGCCTGTAGGATTTCTTATTCGCAAAGTAGACCACGTAGAGTCTGGTTGCCAGACAACTAAGCTGGAAGTTGTGGTTTCAATCCTCAGATTTTTTTTTGCCAATGAGCAAGAATGTTTTGGTCTGGTTGTAAAAATAACTATAAGTTTATATTTAAAATATCTGTGTAGATACAAGTTATCTGATCACCACAGTAAAAATTTACTTTGAGTTTGGGATCAGATGACGGTATGTGGGATGCCCTATAAAAAAGGTAAGCTGCTAGCATTTCACATCCCTCAGGCTAGCTGCCAATAAATCCCACGTCTTAAGTTTTTACTCTAATTATGGATCGAGTTTAAAATTTATCTTTTAGGTGTAAGTGGCATTATCGGCAAGCGAGAACAATACAAGTTCTTCTCTTGTTTTGTGATCGGCATAGTTGTTGATACTTTTTATCTTACAAAATTGTGTTGGAGCGGCCTAAAATACAAATCCGTGTTATGCTGGCTAACCAAGGAGTCGTAAGAAGTGACAAAATTCATCCGCTCGGTGGTAGGGTGGTCTGCTAGTTTGCATTCTTATAACATAAAAAAACGTTTCTCTTATATTCATGGGCGACTAATTACTGGCGAATGACTCGCCTGCTCATTTGGGAAATGAAGATCACCCTTGAATTACTTTTCGTTGGTTTATATAGAAATTAAAAACTCATCATCTTATTGTTACGACCTTACCTATTTCAGGTGCGAAGCAGTATCAGGCAGTGACTACGTAGAGTTCTCTAACTATATGACTGAAGACAATAGATACGGCAGATATTGCGGTCAGATGAAAGAGTTCCACGTGGAATCTGAGAGGAATTTCTTCAAAGTTACGTTTAGGTCGAACGACAGGCTGGATGGGACCGGCTTCAAGGCTATTTACCAGTTCTTGGAGGCCACGGATGAATACCGAGCTCCTGTGTTTGATAAAGCTTCTGATTCTTTGCGTAAGTACTTAACTATAAAGACACCCAAGGCCAATATTTAACTTTTTCCTTGTCTAAATTTGAAGCTTCTATATCGGCAAGAAGTGCTTGAGAGTTTTGATCGGTCAGTTAGAAAAACTTTTGACTAGTTATAATTCTTAGCTACTGGTTTTGATTGGATGACATTTTAAATTGAATGGTATATCGTGTTTATACAACGTTATGGTACTAAAAATTGGGGCACTTAGCTTTTTACTAATATACTAACTTAGTTATAAGGTCAAATTGTTACTAATTTCTACTAACACGATTATGGATCTATGGTCTGAAGTAAAGTTTTTATTATTATTATTTATCCAGAACGCAGATACAGCGTTATATTACTAAAAATTTGGGCATCTTACTTTATCCAGAACGAAGATATATCGTTATGTTCTACAAATTTGAGCATCTAACTTTATCCAGAACTAAGATACAACGTTATGTTACTAAAAATTTTGGGCATCTAGCTTTATCCAGAACGAAGTTATATGGGGGTCGAAAAAGGCCTGAAGAGTTTCGAGAAAATGATGGTACGGCCATACCACTTTTTTGCTCGACTTGGCGGGAGCATTACCGTTTTCAGATACTAATGAGTGGTTAAAGGAACAATAAACGACTCTCAGTGTGGTAGCTTTAATTATATCATTATTTTAATCCGTGTTTATTGATGTTTTCAGGTAACCTGGTACATTTGCTCCTGACCTCCATAGCCGCATCGCAGCTCCATCACCTGCTATATCATTAAATAAAGTGATACTAGATTAAATACGACTAGCTATAATTATCCTGTACATTTTGTACCATAGTTTGTGCCATACACTGTATTGTAATTTAAAATGTATGTAGTATTACGCGATATTTTCTATAAAATTATATTTAAATTAAGTTCTCCTCTACCGACTAAAGCAATACAACACAATAAAGTTTATTCACGCGGGCACGTCGTAATTTAAATAAAGTAATAAATAAAATTATTTAAATTTAATATTTGTTTTATTTTATTGCAAGGTTTCGTCGATTACGTTCGCGTAGAAGTTTTCAGCCAGCCGATTCTACTCGTAGTTTAATCAAACGATTTTAAAGTCGTTGTAGTTCAGAAGGCGTTCGATATCAGCCCAGCTGGAATATTTACATATACATAATACTGCGCTTTAATAGAACTTCCACTCCATGTAATCGGGATACAATTGACATTTTTGTCTACGAGCGTCTTTCGGATCCGACTTGAAAGCCGACTGCGAATATGACTGACAGGCCGATTGATCTTGTGGTTAGTGAACCTTACTGCCAAACCGAAGGTCGTGGGTTCGATTCTGGTGAGGTCAAACTTTTTTGTGATAAGGAGGAATGTCTGTTAGTTTGGGGTCAGATGGCCGTGTGTGAGTTGTCCTAAGATATTTATTTATTATTAATATGAAGGCCAAATCGCGCTTCAACGGCAAAGTCGCTACGACTTGTGAAACGAGAATCGGCCGATAGTGCCCCCTAGGTCAGTTTTATAAACACTACAAAAAATGTATTTTCTACTATATCTACTAGGAGTTGTCCTACTATTAAAAGACAAGGTAAGGTTGAAGATTATTTTATATAATATTTTAAAATCCCCTTTGCATAATATAAAGGGGTACCCAATTTCGAATAATCTAGAAACAGCCCTCACTACGCTTCGAAAGAACTATTATCACAAAAAAGTCATGAATATGACTTAACTGTAACAGTTAGACATATATTATGGTGTCGCTGACTTATTTGTAGATATTGACGTCCTCTATAAAACTTTTGAAGATTAGTGAACAAATTTCAGCTCTAGGGGGTGCGAGGGGATTTCACGAACTAAGGATTATTAGGTGGCGATGTGCAAAGGAGACAAAAATTGTGCTAAAATTATTCATTTATTAAAAACATAGGTGCCTACCTACTAATCACCACCTGAAGATGGCGTTGGCGTTGAAGCCTTCATCGGATGCGACCTCTTTGAAGAGGCGAGGCACAAAACAATAATAATTTTTCTTTTTACGTCCAGACAAGGAGAAAGGACTACCTTCCGGAGATTCGCAGGAGGGAGGTGGTGAATGCCCATGCATACCAGCACAGCCGGATGTGTTGGTTATGAAGGACTCACGATAGACCTAGGCGCCTACCCACTAAGCACTACCCGAGGATGGGCTTTGGCCTCAAAGCATACATCGGATGCGACTTTGCTTGGATAGGCGAGGCGAAAGAATTTTTTTCTTCGTCCAGACCAAAGAGAAAGGACTACCCTCCGGAAAATCGCAGGAGGGAGGTGGTGAATGCTCATGCATACCAATGCAGCTGGATGTGTTGACCTTACGGCCTCTAAGCCTTTATCGAAAGCGACCTCGCTTGGAGAGGGGAGGCGCAAACGTAAGAATTTGTATGCCGTCTTACTTATAATTACTCTACAGTACATTAGTTACCGTGATTCAGAAATTACAATAGCGCCATCTATTGACCAGCCGGCGAACCGTTTACTTGATTCAACCTGTTTGGTAACAGATGTGGTTCGACGCGTTTGCGTTATTTTGCATGAGAACTTAACATGACAAAAAATAAAGTGGAGTAGGAAATTAAAAAAGCAACAGTTACAGTTATATAATTTTATTGTATTATTAAAGAAAAATAAATAAAATTATCTCTTTTTAATCTCACTCTGAATGGGCCTTATAATTGACAGGAACTGTTTACAAAATTACAGCTCTGTTCCGTAATCAGGCCAAACATTTTTCTCTATCCAAGTTATTACAGAGGAAACACTGATATACACTGCAGGTACACCACTACCACATCTATGTCCATAGTTTGTCACACCCAGTACACGATGGATATTTCCAAAAATTGTGTTAATTCTGATCTGCAGAGGACCGCCAGAATCACCCTGAAATACGGGAATATTTGTAAAAATAAATGTATATGTGTAAGTGTGTGTATGTGTGTTCGTGTACGTGTACGGGTACGTGTACACGTATATGTGTATATGTAGACATAAATGTATGGTATTTTGTCTTTTACTTTCAGCATGTTATATAATATAACAGCATTGGTTTTATAATGAAAACGCTGGCAAAAAAAAACCCGTGATTTCATTTTTTTTATTAAAATGGTGACATAACTTTTGGGAAATTTATATAAACTAAGTTACTACTACAATAATGACGTTTAGAATTCTTGCATGGGTGTTTTTCGTCAAAAAATTCGTCAAGCATTTTGAGCTGTATGGCGTACTATAGAAATGGACATACAAACTTTCATACGTACATATGGTCGATATAAAAATTATGACGCAATTGAGTAATATCATATCTTATATTATATCTTATAGTAATACTATATCATACCTTACAAGTATCAACTTTTCCGGTGCCAGCGCATAAATGGTGGTGACGCAGTTCTTTAAAATTTCGATTATACATGATCTTCTGCTTACATGTAGAATGGGTTACCATACTCAAAGTAGCTACTTGCAGTATTTTGCTCATGTGATTATTCTCTGGAAATTATGGATAGAAATTTTCAACTTTTTTTTTTTCAAATTTTATAAATCTTTAATAAATAGCCTGACTTAAAATGACTTCCAATGAATGAAAGAAAAGAGAATCATGTATAGGGTTACGAATAAAAATAGAATCATCAAAATCGGTACATCCAATAAAAAAAAATTTTTAAATAAGAAAAAAAACGAATAACTCTACAACCCCTATTCAATTTTCGTTCAAAATAAAATGGAACTATTTGAAAATATCCAGCTGTCGAACAATAAATAATTATCATTATTTTTTTTACCTTTGAGGAGTTCTCTTATCTGGAGCCAATCCTGAATGAAGTATCAGGTCATATGTATCAAAAAAATGCATTGTCATCGGAACGGAAGTCTTATGCAAATTTTCAGTTCCGTAGTGTAAGAGGAAGTGGGTCTAATTAAACTTGAAAGATTTGACCCGTAACAAACATACTGATATACAAACAT